>JAINUG010000260.1:7500-80000 GCA_029706075.1 Aldrovandia affinis
CTTAATTATTGCAATAATAGTGGAGATGGGTATTTTCTGGCTATTTTTTATATCCATTACCTGATTTATGAAGGTCAACAACCTTTTGTTTAATTCCATTTGTGTATTCTCTGATCTTCCCCATGTGTGAGTGTTCACGTGTGTGTGCACATGTGGTGTGTGTGTGTGCACATGTGAGTGTGCGCATGTGAGTGTGTGTGTATGTGTGTGTGTTTGCGCGTATGAGAGTGCACGTGCGCGCGTGTGTGTGTGTGTGAATGTGTGTGTGTGTGTGTGTGTGTGTGTGTGTGTGTCTCTCTCACCAGGGCAGGGTGGGAGGTTTAGCCAGCAGTCCCTGCAGGAAGTCCCACTCCACGCTGACACACTTCCCCTCGCTGACGAACGGCATGGCCGCCATCCCAGCACTCACTGGCCGCCACCCCTAACGCAGGCTGTGATTGGCCGGGGCTGTGTCAAACCAAGACCTCCTGCAGGGGAGAGGGGAGGAGACGGTTCACAGAGGGGAGGAAGAGGAGAAAGAGAGTAGAATGAAGGAGAAAGAAAAAGGAGATAAAAGAGGGTAAAAAGAAGGGATAAAACTCTATGGTAGACAGCAGAGTTCTATCTTAGATGTTTTGGCTTCCTGTTCTGCCCTCACACCTTCTTAACGTACAAGCTTGTGTAGAAGAGATTCCCCCACACAGTCCCGTCAGATGATGCCTGTCTATGGGGTCATGCCCCTAAAATGCACATGCCGCCACCCCCACCCCCCTCCAGCTTCCCCAGTTCCTGGATTTCCCAGCGCCAGCTGGCCTGTCCCCCCCCACCCGGGCCTGCCTCTTCTGTTCCGTTGACATTTAAAGGGCCAGTGTGGCCCCCAGCGGCCCAGTGTCCCGCCCAGGGCTCCTGCTGCCCTCTCACCAGCCTGGGCCAGCAGAACCACCACACTGAGCTGCACTGGCACACACACACACACACACACACACACACACACACACGTACACACACATACACGCACAGACTCACACACACACACGTGCACACTCACACACACGTGCACACACATGCACACACACACTCTCACACATACACACACACATGCACACACACATGCTTAGATCACCCTGCCACCATCTGACACTACAAACTACAGACTGAAGCGCATATGCATACTTTATCTCACCACCATGATACGACACACACAACACAGCACACCCAAGTGCTTCAGCGTGTCCTACAACACAGAAAGTATCAACAGCATGCATGGTGAAAACATGACATACAAGAGCAAACATGGTCCATCAAGAAAGACACACACACATGGACACCGCACACACAAACACAGGCCGCGCACACAAACACACACATACACTCACAGTCACTCATATAGACCACACATGGTCTAACAAGAAAGACACACACACACAGACTGTGCACACACACACAAACGCACACACAGACACATAACCCCACCCACCCACACACATACACACAAATGCGCACACTCACACAGACAGACCCGCACACACTCCCCTGTGGAAGGACTCGACCTGCCAATCTTGGCCCTATATGCTTATCTCTGTATGTAATCTATGTCTCTTTATCTAATCTCTCCCTCAATCAGTCTGCCGTCGCTATCGCCATCCACAGTATAGAGGAAATAATGGTGGTGTCTTTCACCGTAATTGTCCAATTAACTTTATAACCTTGGTTTGGCTTTTTACTGCGTGAGGCACTATACACTTTGGAAAAGGCTACCTTTAGGCTGCACGTATACGCAAACCATTAGACCCAAGTTCCATTTCAAATGTGTTCCAGCATCGGAGGGTATTCACTCAATACAATTCAAGTAAACCAAACATGATACCTCATATGGGTGGGTGATATCTGTCCATTTCTCTTTTTCTTTTTTATAATGACAAAGAGAAACATATAGAAATAAAGTACAATGGCACAGACAGAATGAATCGCTGTTTTTGACTCTCTAACTTTGGCCCACCCCACTCCTCCCTGATAAAAAAAAAAGCAACCTTTCTGTAATGTTTCCACAACATTTCTGTAACACTGAAGCAAAAACCACAACAGCAATGTTGTCAGAGCATTATGTGTGATCCTCTGACCCCTCTGGGACAAGGGGGCGGGTGGGCAGGGGTCCACTCTGTGCCCTTCCAGAAACCCCCACCCCCCCCAATGGGTTGTCGCGCTCGCCCGTCATTTGCATAGGCGCGGCATCGGTTTGGCTCAATTACTGTTTGCGTTCAGTGGGGAATTGTTAATTAGAGCCTCCAGCTGTCAGAGGTTCGTTAGCGTGCTCCACCCCTCCCCGTAGACCCGGCTCAGAAAACGCGGAGGGGAAGCGAACGCATTGGAACACCGTGGCGGTGCATCTGCTGCAGAGAGGAAAGTTTTTCGGCGATTACCGCGAACTGACGTGTCTATGGAGAGCAGCTCCCACTTTCCATCCGCTAATTGCCGAGGTGTACATGATGCAAAATAAGTTGTCACAGAGCAACTATGGCGTCACTCTAAGTTTGCAGTGTCGATCACAAGTTCTGCTTTTTGCCCCAACACCAACACTTAACTAGTCCAATCATCACTCGGTTTGATATTTCTGAATCACGTGTAAAGATTATTCTTAATTTTATACTGGGGAAAAACACAGTATAAAAAACATAGTATTAAAAAGTAAAGAAATTAAGTCCTGTAAAAACTCCTTGAAAAAATCCTACTGGTGTGCATTCTGGGATCTCATGGATCAATTCATTCAAGGGAACTGGATAGAACATAATCCAGCATCCAGAGACATATACGCATTGAGTTTGACTCAGCTACTTTGAAATGAAAAGGCCTTGTTTTTCAGTGGAATCCCAGAGGAATGGGATCGAGAGAACTCGAGGCTGTGAACAACTAAAAATGCTCCCGACTCTGAAACACAGCAAGTAGCTATCATTTCCAAAATTATTTACAAACTATGAGTTCTGCCAAAGTAGTCACTATACTGTAAAAGCTACAATTATGTGATCAAAAAGCTTTCTCTGCCTCTGAGCCTTTTAAGATTTTAGTGGGGGTGTGGGGGCTGGCAGTTTCACTTAGCTTTCAATGTAATGCTGTCATTTGTGCTGCAAGATTAGACACTTCCTGGTCCATAGGTGGTGCTTAGTTTACCAGTCTGCTCTTGACTCTGGTATTCCACAATGCAAAGTTTGTCTCTGCAACAACAGAGCTGTACGCCGAGAGAGCCATTAGAGAAGGCTTCGGCGGGAGATATGTTTCAGGTCATCGGCTGTCTTACTCTGCGTAGGCCTCTGTATCAGATCTGCAGTGTTAAACAGAGCTCCATGCAATCCCACAGGCGCTGTCTCCTTGTGCCCGGGACCTGGGTCTTTAGCTCAGCGAGCCAATCGCGTCTCTCACCGGGAGGTTCGCCATGTGTTGCCGAGGGCTTGACTCCTGCTTGGACAGAGTCAGGCAGGAGTGGCCAGAAAGTAGGGATGGAAAAAAGAAGAAGGCAGAACCAGTGACTTCACAGAAACATGGGACCATCCCTCTGCGTGGGGATGTGAGATCACCCGATCATTCTGAGGACGACAGTGGCAGATCTTTTTTAACTCTAGATCATCTTTGTAACGGAATACAATATGCATGCATTACACACGCTTTATGACAAGTTATACGATTTGAAAACGGAATATAAATTGCAAGCTCCGTTTGACCCTGCCAGTGGGACTAAAAATACGAGGCTAAGTTTGAGGTTGGCAGGTTTATTTTGCTACTCGTGTGGTGGCGCTTATTTTTGGTTCAGTACATCTGTCAACAAATAAACAAACAATGAAGGTTCTCACTGCCAGTGACCTGAGTGGCAAAAAAAGATTTGTTCCTTAAATGATGAATTTCTTTGAATTTACGTAATTTGCATGTGAAAATGTAAAAAGTGGCACGTATTCTGCAGTTATTCTGCGGTTATTCTTTTGTGTGACAAAAAAAAAAAAAAAGGTTCTCTAATCATAAAAAATGGATGAAAAAAAAAAGAATATCGTTTGCATCCGATAATGTTAAACAAAGGCCTATCGGGGCGGAGTATAAGGAACGAGTAAGAACTCCCTCTCTCTGAGATTACAGTTAAATGAGGATAACCACCTCAGGTTAGCTCCGAAACGCACACCCCAGCATCTCCACAGAAGCTGAGCTCAGATATATGCCCTCAGGGCCTGGTTTACCGCTTCTCATCCAGAAGTGTTTGAAGTGAATATTTGAAAGTCAGATCGTCCTTTTTGGACTCGTTTCGGTTTCTGGATCAAACGGCGGCCCCCGTACGTGCGACCGGGGCCCCGGCCGGGTTCTGGTGATCTCCGCGACGGCCGGGCCCCCGACCTTGGGGCCTCTCTCCGGATCGTTTGGGCCAAGGCTCCTCGGCTCTCCAGAGCCCCGGGCCTGTCTGGTGTGTGCGCCCCCCACCTGACATGTTTAAATATCTAATGGAATCGATAGCCCCGCTGATTATATCAGTCTCGCCCACTCCTCTGGAGGGTGGGGGGGAGATGGAGGTTTAAAGAGTCGTAAAGTGCGCTGGACTTTGGGGGGACCGGGGCCGGGGAGGGGGCGCTGAAGGAAATAAGACGTAACCGAGGCGGTCGTGATCGCGACTCTCCTCTACGGGCGAAGGGGTGGTGATTTATTTCCTAAATTCCCTGACGTGGCCCACACTGATGATTCATGATGCGTTGTTATGTGTGAGATGTGGCGGGGATCTCGTTGTTATGTGTGAGATGTGGTGGGGATTGTGCACGGCAGATCCACTCGATCTGTCTCCAGCTGCCCTCGCCATGCCTGAATAAAAGCATGTACACGCAACTGGGCACCTGCCACACAGAGATGATGGTAGTACTCATTTCACGCTAAAAGCTGCCCACGCCAGCCAGCTACTGCGCAGGTTCACAGATGCAGTGCAGTGGGATCGGGACGTGCCGCAGATGTGTGAAACGGGCTTAAGCTCGGTCAGATGTACAGTGTCCTGTCCCGCGGCTGGCCTGTGCCCCTCAGACGATCAGAAGATCAACCCCACCCGCACCCATCCCCCAGCCTAAAACCAGAGAGCAACACACAAGTTGACAGCCCCTCGACAGATTAACATAAAGGAAATGTCAAAGGTCATCCAGCAGTCACTCTCAGTTACATTGTTATATAAGATTTGAGTGTGTGTATGTATGCCTGTGTGAGTGTGTGTATGTATATATATGTGTGTGTATGAGTGCGTGAGAGTGCGTGTGTGTATGACTGTGTGTGAGTGTGTGCATATATATACATATATATATATATATATATATATACGTGTGTGTGTGTGTGAGCGTGTATGACAGAGTGTGAGAGTGTGTGTGTGTGTGTGTGTGTGTGTGTATATATATATATATACATATGCGTGTGTGTGTGTGTGTGTGTGTATATGCATATGTGTGTGTGTGTGTGAGTGTGTGTATATATATATATACATATGTGTATGTATGAGTGTGAGTGTGTGTATATATATATATATATGTGTGTGTGTGTGTGTGTGTGTGTGTGTGTGTGTGCAGACAGCTCTGTGAGTGGCAGCAGGGGTTACATAAGGAGCCTCAGTGGAGCAAAGTGGACAGGCTGACCAGAGATCAGGTCAGTGGAGTGTGACACAGAAGAGCACAATGCTGACACTGCCTGTCACCACACCCTCCTGTCTCTCTGTCTGTCCACAAGAGAAATGTCTGTCTGTCTATTGCGCAACATTCCTCTCTGTCTGCCAGACACCTCTTCGGTCTGACTGTCTGTCTGTCTCTATGGCACTGCTCTTAGCGTTCTGTTATCTATCCTGTCTGTCTGTCAGTCTGTGTGATGCCATTTCTGTCTGTCTGTCCATCTGACACGGAACCTTGCTCTCTGCTTACCTGGCCTGGGTTCAATTAAACTGCTAGACTTTCCTCCAAAAACAGTTTGGCCAGTTCAGCGCTTGCCAAAATCAACTTTCCAAATTGTGTTTGTGAAGTAAAAAAATACTTCACTTCAAACACGTCCATTTATTTTACAAGTTAAAGTTAAAGGCCAAATGCTGACTCACTTTGCGCCTTTGACAGCACACCTGTCGGTCTGTCTGTCTGACGCCACTTCTGCCTGTGCGGTCACTTCCTCCGTCAGTCTGTCTGACACGGCTCCTGTAATGCCTTATGCTGGTCCTCACTTACATGCTCGTATTGGACTGCGAGCCTTATCAATCTGGCAAGGGGCTGCATTCTACAGAAGGATATCAGCACCCTATGGAGTGGGGGCGATTTAAGCACATCGAATGAGTGGTGTCGCTTCATCGGCAGATCTATGGCCCCCCTGCCCCCATTTGCTGTGGAGGGACCCAAGAATACTCACACAATGAGACCGCGCCCATCCCACAGGTGCCCCTCGAATGAACTGCAACCGTCAAGCAATGGGGTTCCACAAGACCTGTTAGCACCGCAGCCTTACACCCTAATGGACGTGGTCTGGTGTAGCAACACCACCTTCAGGATTTCTGAGGTTACCTTCAGGATTTAAAGGGTCGAGGGGGTCCAAGGGGGGACGCGGAAACACACGTCACTGTCGTTAGGGGTTGTGGACACCCTTCCTGTCCGTGCGAATCACTTGCGCGTCCTTTAGCATTCATTTCCAGTGTTTGATCTCATTCACACCTGGCGTTCTGTGCATTGATTTTAATTGTGTGTAAGATATTGCTGTTGTATGAAGTTAATGTAAGAGTCTACAGAGTCACATCAAAAACAAAGGAAAGACTACGGGAAATCCGTATATATTACAAATTACAAATACATTTCCCCTTGGGTATTAATAAGGTAACTATCTAAATCTATAAAGTAATTTCTTTGATAAAGTGACCTAACTATTGTACAAGGAATTGATCTGTCTTACAGGTGATCTTTAATATGGAAGCACCACATTAATTCTACATCAGTATAAACCATTTATAAACCATCTATAAACCTCATGCCAGCCACACTGACTCCAGCGTAGCACAACTCACAACCTCTCTTAACAACATCACAATTCAACAAATAAATCAAGGTATTACTATTGGGCAAGAAAGACTAATGTGTGTGTCGGGTACAGTGCGTTATATTTAAAGTGTTTAAAATGGCTGAATGGGGTAGCCTGAAATGCACTGTGGCTTGTGGTTTATTTTCTGATATCGATAGCTTGTAAAAAAAAAAAGTTAAAAAAACCTGCCACATGTGTGTTTTCTCTGTTAAACTGCCTCTTTTTTTATTTAAAACTTGATTTAAATTGGAAACTGCTATGAGCACCATTAATATTATTAATACTAATACTATGAATACTAATAATGATAACACTAATAATAAGAATAATACTAGATTAAAACATATTATTATGAATAATAATAACACACGGTATTAACAATAATGTGTGTTATTATTATTAATTTTAAATTATTATTAATAGTAATCTAGTATTATTCTTACTATTATTAGTGTTGTCATTATTAGTATTCGTGGTATTAAGATTTAGTATCATGAGTTTTTATTTCGTTCTTCTTCTTCTTCTTCTTATTATTATTATTATTATTAATAATAATATGAATAATAATAAGAAGAAGAAGAAGAAGAAGAAGAAGAAGAACGAAATAAAAACTCATATGCCCAGACTTCAGAAATCTTACACCACGACCCACACCCAATCTGTCAAATGTTTTTTTTTCAAAACGTGTCCCATTTGGGGACGTTGCTGAATCAGTGAATCGATGTATATTTGCTAGCGATTTGCACACTGCTTAACCATAAATATAGAAATCTAACCCAAGGACTTCGGAAACGTGTTGGAATCAAGTCTCTGGAACTGCAGGAAGACAATAACACATAACAACTTCCAAAGCAGCTGAACTAGCATCCTGGATAAACTCGATAACCTACACTTAGTTTATCTAGGAAATATCCATGGTTCTATTAACTGGATAACCCACCAACCCTGTGAAAACTGTTATCGCATTTTTGGCAATACAGGCCAGTGACAAGGAGATCTCCAGGTGACAGTGTGCCCACATGGGATTTTGAGGAAGACAAGAAAATGTGAGTTATCATGTTATGTTTTTCCCCACAAGATACCCCAAAATTAACCACATTTATCCGAAGCTTAGCAAAATTTCAATGATGTATACCAGTCCGTCAAGATCTCAACATGCATTCATTCAGTCTACACCTACGACCGCGGTCAAACACCTAACACAACATATCCCCCGTGCAAAGTGAGTACACATTTGTATAAAACAGTTAAGATGCGCAGAGAAATATATAGTCTACTTACTTGTTGACTTAATTGTTAAAGAAAGAAGGGTGCGCTAGTTTTAAAGCACAAAGAACGATTTCAGGCTCGCTCTCCAATCCAAAGCATCCTTCAGCACACACGTACTCAGCCAGACTACAACCTTTCAAGGTGTCCTATCCTCAGAGTGCCCTCTGGGAAGTACACACACTTAAACCCAGCTGACCCACAGCATTCCTTAAAAACAACAGATGTCACTACAACATTTCCAAAACGTTGCGGTGATGTCAAGAACCGTCTGCCGGGAAGCCTCAAACGTCCGCGATATCCACCGCCACATTAGACATGACAGAACACTGGTGAAGTTTCCTTAACTGTGCGTGTCTGTGAGTGTGTCTGTGCGTGCGTGTGTGTGTGTGTGTATGTGTGTGAGGGAGAGAATACTGAAGAGGAGGAGGAAGTTTCCGTATTCGGATGTGAACTTACCTGATGGGCATTTCCAGCGCTGCACCCCTCCACACCGGAGGCCTCCTCCCTCCCCTCCTGCCCGGATGCCCTTCTCCAATGCCCTGACTCTGGCCCTCCCTGATTCTGGACCCGCTCTTTCTCCGGGGTCAGCTTTGAAGGATCCCCCCCAATCCCCAGATCCTCCGATCCTCACAAAAGACACGTATTGGCGAGCCGGACACCCGGCTCTCTGCTGCGTGAGTGTGTGTGCGTGTGTGCGTGTGTGTGTGTGTGTGTGTGTGTGTGTGTGTCTGTGTGTGTGCGCGCGCGCCACTCGCCGGGAACACAAAAAAAAAAAAAAAAACCTACGCTCTCACACTTCTCCTACAAACATCCAGGTCAGTATCCTCTCAGAAATGCACTTAGTCTGCGAGGAACGGCGTGTGAAATTCTCTCTCCCTTATGCTCTCTCTCTTTCCCTCTCTCTCTCTCAATCTCTCTCTCTCTCTAGCAAAGCTGCTTTGCCTATTCAGTCCTTCTTGGGAAGGCTGCACACACCAGTTGTCTGTCCCTTCTCCCTCTCGCTCTCTCTCTCTCTCTCTCTCTCTACACAATCGCTAGTAAATATAAAAGGCATGCTTGTACAGCCCCTCGCCTTTTACTCCCCCCCTCCCTCTCTCTCTCTCTCGTTTACCCCCTCCTCCTCCACCTCCTCCTCCTGCCCCTCACTCTCTCCCTTTCTCACTGTCAAAGCTGCCTTTCAAATGCTGATTAGCAGCCAGAGTAAAAGAGAGAGGGAAGGAGAGAGAGAGAGAAAGAAGAGAGGGAGGGAGGGAAGGAGGTATGTGACTGAAAACCGGGGAAAGATTCCATCACATCTAAATGTATCCTAAACCGTTTCCCCTTCACAGAAACAGACGCACACACAGACACACACACACACACACACACACACGCACACACGCACACACATGCACTCACACACACACACACACACACACACACACACACACACACACACACACACACACACACACACACACTCACACACACACACACACACACACACACACACACACACACACACACACACACACACACACACACACACACACACACACACACTTCAATATACAGATATAAAGTACCCTGAAAGATACAAGGACAGCCCTGTGCATGAGGTGACCGTGCATCTGCTCGACTTAAACGCACAGACCCAGACACGCATGTGTACAGACAGATACAGACATGAACAAATACACACACTCACCGAGACACATGCAAGCTCTCTCTCTCTCTCTCTCTCTCCAACCGATCTCCTTCTCTTCCTCCCTCCCTCCCTCCTTCCCTCCTCCCCCTCTCCTTCACTTCTTCTCCTTGCCCTCAAACACTACTCAGAATATTGAAACATTGCTCTCCCCCCTCTCTCTCCATCACTCTCTCCTCTGAATACTGATAGGCTATCTACTCTGTGGCTCTGATTTCAAGTTTTTCTTTTTTTGGTGCTCACAAAAATATATAAAAATATACAGTACATACATATACATATGTATATATACATATAAAGAGAAAAAACATCACAAGTTAACGCACTGAGGTAGACACAAATTCACTTAAGCACCGTTTCAGATTATCTCTGGCTAAAAATGGGCTTAACGTTTCACCAGAGGATTCTGGGATCGACAGAGTAAAGGAAACTGCTGCTCTCATACGGTGACGGACAGAAACGAGCTGACGAGGGGCCCTGCGCATAAAGGGCCGCATTTCAAGTTCAAACTGATAAAGACGTGCTGCAATTCGGGCAACCGTTCTCCCTCAAAAGACACTGACATTATTAGGCTAGTGCGACTAAGTTTCTGAAAGAAAAGGATCTAACAAAAAACCTCTCAGCGGTACATCAAGACTCGAACATGAGAGAACAAGAGAGAGAGAGAGAGAGAGATACGTGTTTGGAGGCTGGAGCCCAAATATTTAAGAGAGAAGTTTAGGGGAGTTTCTTCGATGTTGGACGTGGCCTGCAAGCTGAGCACGCAGACATGCACAGTGCCTTTCATGTCCCGCGTGCGCGTCTCACAAATAAACTTGTAAGGGACCAATTCTGCGAGCGGAACAAGGATGCGCATTTGAATGCGGCACAGAGCGCTTAGATTGGGTGTCAGTGCGGAGCAGCCTCTGAGCCAGAAATCCCCACACTCTCCAAGCGCTTTGGCTTTTAATGCAGGATACTTGGATACCTTTGAGCCCACTCACAACACAAAGCTCTCGTGTCTGTGCGTCTCCTCTAAATCAGGCTAATCTTAACCACAGAAACAACCTTCCAGTATTGACATAAACTTCAGAGCCCAGCAGTGTGATGGGAACCCTTCTGAAAGCAAAATCTTTTGTAATACGGTAGTATGAAAAATATTACAATTATATATATTATTATTATTATGCACTTAAAAAAAAAAAACTGTATTATGATTGGGCAATCCAAATTTTGAAGAAAATAAATAATATAAAATCTCAAATCTCACTCCTATTGCTTTAAATGTAATTAGACTAATTCTAGCATACATTGCAAAATGATAATGCAATGTAAATTCCTGAATATCTGCATAAAATTCCTTTTATTGTCATTTCAAATATAATCATAATGTCAAGTTTTTTGTTCTCACAATTCACAGAATAAATTAGAAGCAATATTAACGTATTACAGCGCTCACTGAAATGCCTCCATCTCTCTGACTCTCTCTCTCTCTCTCTCTCCTGTCTAAGTCTCTTTTTTTTTGCGGTGACCCATCTGTCTTTAGCTTCACCCATCTCTGCATCTGGCATTCTAAAATCTAATTACCACTTTCATTTCGCCCATCCTCTGTCAACATGTGTGTGAGTGTGTTTTTGCATGATTGTTTGAAGCCACTCTCCCCTCAGTCCAATTACTCCAGAACCCCAAACCCCAGGTACTGTCCCCAACCTCTAAATCCCTCCCCCCACCCCGCATTGTCCCACCCCCACAGGTCCCATGTGGCTCCCACGTTGCCCCCAACTCCCCGTGCCCAACTTCACTGAACATCTCACCACGTCTCAGCCGAGAGGGCCAAACCAGGATCAAGCATAATATAATAATATAATAATAAAAGGCCGCAAATATTAGCCTAAGCTTCGGAATGTTACTGATAACCCTGCTAATAATTTGGAGGCTGGAGACGGGTACACTCTGACCTGAGCAGAACCTCAGGGCCATTTGTTCATCTCCCATGAAAAGACAGAGAACAACTGTAGGACCTTCTGGACTGTTTTATACTTGGTGTACACTTGAGCCCAATTTCAGTCCATTTTCTTCATTCCTAATCTCTTCATTTTCCATGTCCGTGTGCCATTTGAGGGTTTTAAATTTTTTTGGTTTCTTCTTCTGCAATGTATTTTTGCATTCAGTACGACCAAACTAAAACACTGTGCAAAAAGTCTGATATGTTTTCAGTTCCTCGGCCAAAGTTAAGGGCAAAGTGTATTGTGGGTGGGAAAAATCTGGCCCTTTTTCTGAGAGAATATAAATCTGTGAGGAAGCCATGCGGATTCGTTTATCGCTCGGCCCCCACCACCCCCTCCCGACCCCCCCGACCCACCCACACCCCCAAACCACCCACACCCCCACCAATGCTCCTGTTGCACCCTCGCTATCCTTATTTAAATCTTTACCTCTCTCTGGTTTGTCTCTCATCCATCCTCCTCCCCCTCCCTCTCTTTCTCCATCCCTCTCTCCCTCTCTCTTTCCCTCCTCCTTCCCCCTCTCTCCTGCTTCTCTCTCTCTATGTCTGAGGGCTCTCATACTCTCCCTCTCTATCTATCTATGTCTGAGGGCTCACCTACTCTCTCTCTCTCTCTCTCTCCTCTCTCTCTCTCTGTGTGTCTGAGGGCTCTCCTACTCTCCCTCTCTCCCTCTCCCTCTCTCTCTATGTCTGAGGACTCTCATACTCTCCCTCTCTCTTTCTCTCTCTCTCTCTCTCTCTGTGTCTGAGGGCTCACCTACTCTCCCTCTCTCTTTCTCCCTCTCTCCTCTCTCTCTCTCTCTCTGTGTCTGAGGGCTCACCTCCTCTCCCTCTCTCCCTCTCTCTCTCTCTGTGTCTGAGGGCTCTCCTACTCTCCCTCTCTCTTTCTCCCTCTCTCTCCTCTCTCTCTCTCTCTGTGTCTGAGGGCTCACCTCCTCTCTCTCTCTCTCCCTCTCTCTCTCTGTGTCTGAGGGCTCTCCTACTCTCCCTCTCTCTTTCTCCCTCTCTCCCTCTCTCTCTCTCTCTGTGTCTGAGGGCTCTCCCTCTCTCTCTCTCTTTCTCTCTCTCTCTCTCTCTCTCTCTGTGTGTCTGAGGGCTCTCCTACTCGATATTCCAGCCTTGTCCCGCTGCAGTCTCCAGTGCAACTTTCTGACCCATTTCCTGTTTCCTCTCCGTCCCTGAGATCAAAGCCCGCAGGACAGCGCTGCCTTTGGCCAGGGGGAGAGGCGGAGGGAGGGATGAAGGGATGGAGGGACGGGGTATAGAGAGAGAGAGAGAGAGAGAGAGAGTGAGGGAGATGGGAGAGAACGGATGGGAGGACGGGTGTCCAGCAGTACCTCGCTCTTTGTCCAAGGACGCGGTCTTCTTATTTTCCCACCAGAACTCACCTCTGTCATCGCTGTTTCTGCTGTGCTGGGCCATGCAAATGTTATCACCGTGATTCCTGGAACCATCTCAATGAGTTTGTTTGTTTTTTTGGGGGAGGAGGTGTGGAGTGTTCCACTGGGGGACGCACTTATACAGGAGACAAGCTGGATGCTACTGTGGGAACGGTACGAGACGAAGGCATACGAGCACTGTCAAGCAAAAAAGCTCAATACCTCGATCAGCATCATCACCTGTTAACGTTTAACACTGCAACCTCACTGACAGTCTTACACATCCTATACAATGTAAAAGAGCAGTGCTCCAGCCTCCAACAAGACTGTCCATTTTAATGGGCTTCGGCTTACTGCACTATTCAATCACATTCATCCTATTGAACTTAAATAAAATAAATAAACAAGGAGGTGGGTATGTCCAGCAGACAGACGGATGGACGGACACAGACGGACGGACGGACGGACGGAAATAGAGGGAGTCTTGGTGGAGGGGGGGGTTGGGGAGGTGTGCTGGCTGCATCTGCAGTGGTCTGGTGTTTCGGAGAAACACTGGCCCATTTGTACCCAGACCAGAGCGCTGTGTACTTTAACATTCCCCCTGCATCCTGACAAAGAGCACTAATTATAAATAAATTAGAGACACGACACGGCGTGCCACAAGGGGACATGGAGAGGAGTGAGGGAGAGAGAGAGGGAGAGAAGGAGAGAGAAAGGGAGAGAGAGAAGGAGAGAGGGAGGGAAAGAGAGAGAGAGGGAGGGAGAGGGATTTGGGGAGGGGGGGGTTGTGTGATGGAAAGCAGGGAGAAGGAAAGAAGGGGAAATAGATAAGAAACAGAGAGGGCTGAAGCAGAAGAGGGATGGGGAGTGAGTGAAAGGAATGCAAACTAGCAGTGAGTCTTTGATTTGCACGCGCCGTGCAACGCGGCCAGTGGTTACCGGGGCGGGCTGAGATAGGGCACAGGTTAGGATGCGGAAGGAAGAGGGGAAAAGATCAGGTTTTCAGCACGGTCGACGGCTGTAAAGCATTAAAAACTCAGGCTAAGACCTGTCAATTCATGTCAAATTAAACTGTTTAAAATATATATATACAGTAGGCTCCGTTTTTATTCACTTGTAAAGTAATGAGGTATATTTTATGCTAAAAAAATTCCGAAAATTCCAAACCTACATTACTAATACAATTGTTCAGAAAAACATATTTTGTTTTATTAATAATATTTTTTACCAGAAAACATTTGGATCACAATTATTCATGTCCCTAACTATTCTTTAAATTTAATCGAACAGATTATCTTCATAAATATACAATTTATTTGAAGTTCATTGGAAGGTTATGGAACTATAGAGTGGCCTACAATGGTTTCCTGTTTCCCTATGGTATAAAAAGGAGGGAACACACATTTGAAATACTGTGGTCAGCCATCATCATGGTGAAAGGCAAAGAACTCCCTGAAAGCATCAGACCGGAGATGGCTACAAAAAACGAAAAAGTTGTAAGATACTGCTTTCCACTTTTGTGTCAATTATTAGGAAGTTAAAGGCCACTGGAACATTGGATAACCAGCCAAGTAGAGGATGCAAGTCTTACCTGCCCCCACGTGTAGTGAGATGGATGTTCGAGAGGCAAAAGGAAGTCCAAGGGGCACAGTTCAAGATCTCCAAAACAACCTGGCATCTTGGAGTTGCAAGGTGTCTAAAGCTACCATTTGACAACGCCTATAAGACAATGGCCTTATGGCAGAGTTGCAAGAAGGAAGCCTCTTTTGAAGACAATTCACCGAAAAAGGTGTCTTGAATTCGTCGTACTACATCTGAACTACAGTTGGAACCGTGTCTTGTGGCCGGATCAAGCTTTTTGGACATGCACATGCACGTAATGTTTGGCATCCCAAGAATTCAAGTAATGTTGAAAAGCACCTCATGCCTACCGTGAAACATGAGGGTGAATCTTTAATGCTTTGGGGTTGTTTTGCATCCACAGGCCAAGACATTTTGTCCAAAAACCGTGTTCCCTCTGCCAGGAAGCTACACCTTGGCTACAGATGGACCTTCCAACTAGACAATGATCCCAAACATACGTCCAAAGAAACTAAGAAAAATGGTTGACGGAGCACAAGATCAATGTCCTGACATGGCCATCTCAGTCTCCAGACCTGAATCCAATTGAACATTTGTGCAGTCCACAAATGTCAACCCAAGAATCTGAAGGAACTAGAACAATTCTTCATGGAGGAATGGTTGAGGATCCCAAGAAGTTCCATAACCTCGTACGACACTACAGAAGGAAACTACTTGCTGTTATAATGGCCAAGGGAGGAACCACAAAGTACTGATAACAGGGGTATGAATATTTGTGATTCTTGATTTTTCTGGGAAAAATTATAATTTCTGAACAACTCGTGCCAATGCATTATTATTAAAGAATATAATTTTCTGAATTTTATGAGTATGAAATATACCTGATTACTTACATAGTTTATTGTATACAATCTATTTTGTGCATCTTTTGTTCAGCTGCCAAAGATTATGTGTATTACTGTATCACGACACTGATCTCTGGCGCGGACTATGATTAATCTTACCATGTATTAATGCACATTTTGTAAGTCGCTCTGAATAAGAGCGTCTGCTAAATGCCTAAAATGTAAAAGAAAATGCAAATGCATCTTAATCAAGGGTATGAATAAAAACAGAGCTTACTGTATATATATCAAGTTTTGTTCTGTATATATATCAAGGGCCTCCATGTTTGGATATCTAAGGTACATTTAGTTTATCAATTTGTAATCAAATCTTTTAGTAGCTCGATAGATATTTATACAATGGTTGTACAATGAAACAAAGAAACAGAAAAAACAGATAGACTTGTTATAGGCATGAAATCATGCAAATGACTTCCCAGATGAATTATTATTCAACTCCATTTTTATGGAACAAATATATATTTTTTATCAATAGATTAATTATTAATTATTTTTAAAATGAAAAAAACAGTGCTTCCCTAGAAAGGGCAGGGCTATGGGGTCTTGTCCCAGTCCGCAGACATAGTCAAATATTTACCACCTGCCAATCATTCACAAGTGTGTTGACCATGAGGCTTCTGCTTGTGCTCACACAGAGAGAGGGGGTAACCAACTTTCCATCTTAATAGATACATTTTAACATTTAACATTTAACATTATTTATTTTTTCCAGCAGATTTCAATTAAAGCAAAGCAGCAACATTTATTTGACTATTTAACCATGCTATATTGTCAAGACAAAGTGTTAGATTTCACAAAAAGAAGCTAAACCAAGAATGTTCCAAAATCCATTATTCGTTCCCTTCGAACGAATAATGGATTTTTCAAACGGGGGGTTGGGGGTGGTCCATTTCTTTTTTCTCCTGAACACGCCATCTTTGTGAAACCCAACTCAGGAGATTTTACACAGTTCTCAAAAGCTTTTTCTGCTGAGGACTGTGTACAAATGTAGTGCACAGATCCTTCCAGTTCATCCCTCATTTTTCACAACATTCCCGTGCTCATGAAAACCAAAAGTAATGCTCTCCACCTATCCCTCTCTTTCATTCTTTCTTTCTCTCTGTCTAGAAAGAGAGAGAGAGAGAGAGAGAGAGAGAGAGAGAGAGAGAGAGAAAGCAAACATGAGAGAGCAGTGAAAGGCAGTGCAGAGGTCACACTCTGTGACACAGACAGCAAAGGTCAATGCTCTGACCTGACATTGCCCCCCCCACCCTAGACCCTCCCCCACCCTCAAAATCCCGCCATGATCCCCAAGCTACACACACATGATGTCATACTAGGGGGAGGGGACAGCCGACTGTGGGGGAGGGGGGAACCCCACTGTCCCAGACAAGACTGGGGCGATGGTTATGCTGATAGATCCAGAGGGGTGCGCGATATAACAAGGTCTTTTGACCATTAACAAATATATTATTAAAATGTTACAAACATTTTACATTTACATTACATTTTAGGCATTTAGCAGACGCTCTTATCCAGAGCAACTTACACAGTTTACATTTCATTACATACAATCCATTTATACAGCTGGATATTTTACTGAAGCAATTCAGGTTAAATACCTTGCTCAAGGGTACAACAGCAGTGCCCCACCTGGGAATTGAACCTGCAACCTCTCAGTTACAAGCCCAGCTCCCTAACCATTGCACTACACTGCCAGCAAACGTTAAATGTTAATTTTAGCACGGTGGGCATCGCTCAAGCCGTACAAACAATTTGGGACTAGTGCTACAGAACAAGATAGTTAATACACTAAGAGCGCCGGCTGATGTTTTTATGAACATGCATAAGTCTATTTACCAAGGGTAGGGTACAGTCTGGGACAGACAGAGCAAAATAACGAATGAATGATGTTAAATTGATAGCAACTGCGCTTAATCTTCACCCTTGTACTGAAGAGGATCAAAGTCATCTTAAAGAGTTTAACTTGGGCTACCGTTTTCAGCTGAAAGGCAATTTAAGTTAAAGTGCCTTGTAGATATAACAATGACATCTGCCTCAGGTGCCTGCAAAACGACTTACATTAGAAATACATTCACTTACTCTACAAGATCAAATCTTAGAATATTTACATTTGAGAGTTTGACGGGTAATAATAATAATATAATAATACGATTATATTCCTATACATCCAGGTGCTTCAGAATGTAACAAATCCAAATTCAATCAGTGAATCTACCAGTAGTTAACAGCAAAGAATCTGAACAAGAAAATTAATATATTTATAAAATGTTGGGATTTTAAAAGTTAAACACTGATTATTATTATTATTATTGTTATTATTACTATTATTATTATTATTATTAATAATATAACATGCCTGACTTATGAAGATGAAAATGTATTTTATTTTTCCTTGATCATTTTAAATTATGTACTTTCATATCATTTATATAATCCTTATAATTATAATCTATATATAATTGAGCAATTCTTGTTATGCTGTGGAGTTGTGTGCATTTAGAATTAACAAATCAAATCAATAATAGAAATAGAAGTTAAGCAAATACAAGTTTTTATGCTTTATGAATGGTTAATTAATTGGGCATGAATATAAAGCATGGATGTCCATATATTCCCTAGGATGTTGAGTGAGCAGTGGTCGGTGGACTGGGAGTGAGGAGAGTTATTGAGCGTAGAGCTGTTTTCCCTTTTTCCCTTTTTATAAATCATAGAACCATAATTTAAATCTATTTAAACAAACAAATGATATACAAAATGTCTAAAAAATCTAAATACATTTTACATTCAATTCAATACTCATTTTATTCTCAAACAAGTGATATGGCTTGAATTTAAGATTTCAATACTTAGACTTTGTTTCACTTGACTTTTTGGCTCTCCTTTATTTTGCTCTAAAGACATTGTAAATATGTACAGTACATAATATGGCATTTAAAATATGTACATCCACATTACTCTGTGCTAATATATCCCCATCTCTGTAATCTCCCAGCCAATCACGTTGTAGAATAATGAAAACCGACATGCATGAGCAGACCTGTCACAGCCAACCACACAACACGTACGTGAGCATCAATCGCCCGGGGCGCTGTTGTAGCTCACTGGAGAGAGGAAAGGTGTGTGACAGGTTTCCAAGCAGCATCTCAAACACGGAGGTCTAAAATTCATAAACTAACTGAATTATGTTGGCAAGGCGATCGGATATTTTTGCCTCCGTGGGCTGCCATCCTCAAACAGCACCGGGGGGAAACGCTGACTGTCTATTGGATGCATGGCGCCACGCTCTTGCCACTCCTAAGACACCGCTGTGTTTGCTCTCGGCAGCAGGTGTGTCTGTAGTGAGCACAGCACTTAAACAGCACCCTCAACCGGCGCTGTTTTCACAGACTCCATTACCGATAAACAGTGTTTTCTGCAGAGGTTTCGAACACAGCATTCCTCCCGTTGTGTGATTAGCCAGGCTGGCTTGATTTCTGTGCGATCACTTAATAATAATAATATATGCCATTTAGCAGACGCTTTTATCCAAAGCGACTTACAGTAGTGAATGCATAAATTTTTTCAGTATATGTGGTCCCAGTGGGAATTGAACCCACTCACTTAGTCACTTAGTGACTCCTATGCCATGTAACACCGAAAGCGCTTGCTTTACCTGACTCATGCATGGGCACGCAACACAAAAATCTCTGTCATCTTAAACAAATTGTTAAATCAACAACCAATTTAGGAAACCAGGTAAGGTCAGTTAAATGTGTAATGAACTGCTTTAATTGATCAATTAAGTGCTGAGTAACAACAAAAACCAGGAGACATGTAAAGGTCGGCTTTGACACAACACTGTCGCTACTGAAGTTGCGTCCATTGGTTGAAGTTTGACCGTATTAAGGCGAAGACATGAGACCAGGTTGCCTCTTTGGTAGTGGTTAACCAGAGTGTGTCATTTGCCAAAATAATGTGGTGCAGTGACATTACTGAAGGGAACCAACTATACTGTAAATGCACACAGCTAACTCATGTACAAGCTCAAGGTAACAAAGGAAATGCTTGAGTAAATTAAGGGTTCTGGCAGCTCTGTTATGGTGTGGGGTGTGTATTCCTGGCATGGTTTAGGTCCATCAACCCCTTAGAGGGCCAGGTAAATGCCAATAAACACAAAGCCACTCTGAGTAATCA
Source organism: Aldrovandia affinis (assembly GCA_029706075.1). Classification (NCBI taxonomy): domain Eukaryota; kingdom Metazoa; phylum Chordata; class Actinopteri; order Notacanthiformes; family Halosauridae; genus Aldrovandia; species Aldrovandia affinis. Next base: position 27,505 of record JAINUG010000260.1, read on the forward strand.
CCATCATCCTATGGTGAAGCATTTCTATCCTGATGGGAGTATTCTCTTCCGGGATGACAATGCCCTCATCCACAGGGAAAGAGTGGTCACTGAATGGTTTGATGTAAACCATATCTCATGGCTGTCTCAGTCACCAGATTTCAACCCAGTTGAATACTTATGGGAGATTCTGGAGCGGTGCCTGAGAGCGTTTTTCCACCACCATCAACAAAACAACAAATGATGGAATTTGTCGTGGGAGGATGGTGTTGCATCCCTCCAACAGAGTTCCAGACACTTGCAGAATCTATGCCAAGTGGCATTGAAGCTGTTCCAGTGGCCCATGGTGGCCCAACACCCTATTAAGTTTAGAATACATTTGAATGTATATCTGCCTCCTGCTATTTTGTCTGGCCATCACCCTGGTTTTATATTGCTATGTTCCCTAAAGTTATCACGCATCAACCACAGAGTGACTGACCATTTTACATCAACTGAAAAAGCTGTTCAAATACACCCTCCCTACCCCCAACACACACACACACACTGCCCCAAATGCCGCCCCCCCCCCCCCTCCCCTCCCTCCCCTCCCTTCCCCTTCGACCAGCACCACTCCCTCCCCCTAGCCTCACCAAAGGCTCTGCTAATTGGACATCGATTGCCAGACCTTCCAATCTCTTTTGAATATCTATCCCACTTTAATTGAAGAATTACTTTGCCGTTACCTAACCCTGAAGGAGGAAAGAGACACAGACAAATGCCTGTACACATACATGCAAAAACACACAGGTGCACACACACACAGAATGGGAAATGATGCTCATTGTTCATCCAGACCCTTGTCCATATTTGAATGTGTCCGACTTTCTTATCACTTCTTCTTCTCCTGTAAAAAGCCATTAGCTGTTGCCGTTTTCCCCCCTCTCGTCCTTTGTTCTCTCTCCGCTGTCCTTTCTTTCCCTCCATTAGACGCAGGTAGCCTTCAGCCCTCACACCCACCCAGTTAATTACCACACACAACATTCGGTCATGGTAAAAAGGTCTGAGCACGACTGACGGCGGCCTTGTGGCTTAGCGCTGAATTCACTTTACCGCCATTGTCCCTTAATAAAACTGCAAGTGCATATTGGACAACTAGTTTGCGGCTCATGCTGTGTTCACACCATGTAGGAAGGAGCGTAGCAACAACTTCTTTACTCGTAGCAACGACTTGGGAGTGTTCACGCCAATGTTCACGCGCTGAATCATTAGGGTGTTTACACAGCATCAAGATGGAGGTGTTTCAGAAATTGTGCATAATGTTAGTGATATTGACAATGCCATTTTTCACAATGAATCGATAGTATCTCCTTCTAGACATCGAGGAGCAGGGGTGACGAACCAGGTCAAAAATAATGATAATAATGATGACAAATAATACATTTTACAAATCAAACTACTTAACGTTAGCTGCAGACCTGTTGAAGGTTCCCAACAAAGACATATCAACCCTCTGTGATGCAGAGTGTCAACAAGTTCCGTGATGGTGACGTCACTATGCTGTAGTGGGAGAGATCGGTCTATTGAGAATCCCAGAGTTTGCGACTAGTAATTACAAGTTGGAAGCTGGCGTGAAAGTTTTTTCCTAGTGGGAAGCTCCTGTATAGGGTTACTGCCATATGGCGTGAATGCTGCATCATATAAGTTTCGATACAGCATCACGGTGACACCGTGAAAATGAACATTAGTCTCCTCCGACCCCTCAATAAAGCTACGTGGGCACGTAGCACAAAACTACATGTAACTACTAAAATAAAGGCAACACTTAAGTAAATGAGGGACCAGTTAAACGGGTACAGTACTGCGAGTGTCCGTCGGGGGGTGCCACGGCTGGTATCGGCGGATAGGCCCGGCCCTCCCCTTTCCAAAAGCCTAGTTTGGGCCAGGTCGGTTTGAGTGCTCCTCCCCGGGTTACCAAAGTGTTGCCTTCATTTTGGCAGTTACCTCTATATCATAACTAATCAAACTATCGATTTCACGGTGACATCACGAAAGTAAATGTTCAGCATCCCCTGCACCTCTTGATAAATCTACATGGGTGCATATTCAATACCAGACTGTAAGTGATCAAAGGTTTCGACGTCACAAAACCCAAACGCTATGCAACCGCGCTGCTGGCTCCGTTAAAACGAAGGGAGTGAAGACCAGCGAGCAGGTGAGAGCGTCTTATTCGATCCCCTTTAAGAGGCTCACGCATAACAGAAGAAAGCACCTGCCAAATCAACAATCCACCACAGAGCAAGACAGCCTGGAGTCGCTTTGTTCAGAGCGCAAGCCGCCGTGTTCATGTTTCCCCGCACGTTCCGCCGTCTGTCTCGTTGGTAACGATATCCCCTCCGGTATCTCTTGCTGCTCACACATCTCCTCTCGGAACAGACACCGATATAAATCCAACCTAACCATTCATTCGCTTTCTCCTCAACTCTGGCTAACACACTTCAGCTAATATCCTACTTCCTACCCCCCCCATCTTAATTTTCTTCCCCGTTTATTTCCATAAACACCAATCCCCTGACAATGCACGAGAATCAAAAAGGATTGCCGCTTGCTTAATTAATTAAACGTGTTTTTCACAGCTCGGCAAAGAGCCATAAATAGTCTAACATCTCCGTGAATGCATGTTCCTCTCCGTTCTTTGGCTGCTAGACGGACAGGTGGTTGTGGGTTCCGATTCCCGAGACGGTGCCGTTATATCAGTCTTGCCGGTTTAAAGTATTCTACCTCAATTGTTCCTGTCAGACATATCAACGTGTAGGCAATGTAAAACGCGTGTGACAAGGGCAACTGCTCAACTGCTCAGTGAAAAGATGATGTCATTAATATAATAAGCACATCCTTCGCTGCCAGGGAAATATACGTGCTTGTAATGCATTAACGCTGGCCTTGATTGCAGTACACTTGTGTTTTGTGTCCGTATCTGACATGAGGGTGTATGCGCCTTCATTAAGCCTCCTTGAACCCGTTGTGTTGTTTCTATTGTTCCAATACACATTAACGGTTCCGACAAGAACCCTCCATATGCTCTCTGCTGTTGCTCAGCCACTCCAGCTATTTTGGTTACATGTTGAAAAAGATGGCAGAATTATGATTTCAGTTCCCAACACTTGTGTAAAAGTTAACAAAGCTGCACATCGGCAGCGCTCATTTATTTACCAACATTTTGGCTGGCAAGCAGCCTTATTCATGGTAAGGCCAGCACCTCATATATGGTGTGCATTTTTCTAGCTTTTGCTACGTACACTGAGTTCCTAACACTGCAATTTCAGTACCCCCTCATCTCCCGTCACACACACACACACACACACACACACACACACACAACACACACACACACACACACACACACACACACACACAAATACCCTCCAAATGCATGGAGTAAGATGGCACTTTTGTAACAAAGGACAACGAATGAAGCACGATCTATTCCCTCAAAGCACTGCAGCCCAATCAGTCACACATGCCTATTATTTGTTTCACGCATCCCCTATATCCTCAAAATAACCCCTGCATCACACTGAAACCCCATCAGTTTTGCCTCCCTCCAGACCCTTCCCTTCCGCCTCTCTCTCTCTCTCTCTCCACCTCTCTTTCTTGTATTTTTTCCTAGATTCTCCCCCATGTGTAACCATACGGGGTGCTAAGAAACTGTTGGGGTTCACCAATAGTTCTTTGTTTTTCTTAATGACCCAATAAAAATGGGTTTAAATTGATTGTAATTCTCTCTCTCTCTCTCTTCCTCGCTCACCTCACTCCATCTGATTTGGAGTGGCCGGAGGTAGGGGGTGTGACTGTCATTCAGGCGGTCCCTGGTGTGTCAGAGGCTCAGAGAAGGAGACCTCTTAGTCACCCTGCCCCGCCTCCCCCCCACCCCCAGCCTGATTAGGCTCTAATCCCCACGCTGATGGGGGTCTCGTCCGGGATTACGGGGGCAGCTAGTCAGGTCTCATGGGGGGGAGGGGGTAAAGAGGACAAGGAATAGGGATGGGGATGGAGGATGGGGATGGGGGTGGGGGGATAACAAGACAAGGAACAGGGTAGACCAGGGAACAGGGTAAGGGCCTTCCTCTCTCCATCTGTTACTCTGGGGGCTGGCTCGAGACCACCTGATCGTTAACCCCGCCCCCACCGATGAAGGTTACAGCCGCACAATCTACCTCTCTAATCTCTGGACTCGACCAAGAACGACTGTGTGTTTTCCTGTAGTCCCGAGTCTCTTCTGTGCTCCAAAGGCTCCCTTATTTTCTCTGACTTGCATGGCTTAAGTTTTATCATAGGAGCAGCAGTGTGGTGTGGCTGTTATAGAAACTGTACAAATAAACCAGTTAGGCTGTTGGTACGAATCCCAGCTTGGAAGCCACGGCTCTACTATCCATCTACTCTCCATCTATTATACTTCTATTACACTGTTCTATTACAGGGAGAACTCACAACGGATACATAAAATGGAAGCTACACAATTCATCCAAGTAAATAAATAACAATATTAGCGACACATGCTTGTAACCCCTTTACCCCCCCCAGGTTCTTCTTGATCACAGGGTTAAATACCTTGCTCAAGGGTACAAAGCTAGTGTCTCACCCAGGACTCAAACATACAACCATCAGGTCATAAGACCGGGGGCCTGCGAAGCACCCCCAAAACCAGCCTTGAGATCCCCGTGGGAGACTTAGCCTGCGGACAGATTGAGGCATGGATTCATCTTCGCCAACTTTCAAGTGGATCCTGCTCAGAGTTTTAAACGCCTCCCCCTCTCTCTCCCTTGCTTTCGGCTTGTCCCTTTCATGAATTAAAAGTGCAGTCAGTAGGGAGAAGCATGTTTAATTCCGATCAGATCTCCCGCCCCCCCCCCCCACCCCCCCGCTTCCTCCCTCCCTCCCTGACGGCCAGAGCGAGCTGACAGACGGAGATGGGATCTGACAGTAAACAGCCATCCGGATGCCTCTCGCGTGATTGACAGGCTGCCGGGTCGTGATACGTCGGTCCCGCACCTAATCCTGCCCTGTCAGTTCTAATTGGAGAGGTGGAGCCCCTGTGTCACCGGGGCGACTGATTGGCAGGACCCCGTCTTTGCATAGATATGAGCTTGAGATGAAGGGTGGGTCTCGCTGCTACTGCTAATAGAGACAAAGTCACACACAAACACACACACACACACACACACGCATACTTGCACACTCAAACACTTTCGCATAGAAACACACACACACACAAACACTAGCACATGCACACATGCAGACACAAACACTCACGCATAGAAACGCACACACACACACACACACACATACACGCTCACAGCCTGCACTCTCCCTCAGTAAAAACTCAAAGATCAGTTGTTGAACTCACACCACTCTCCCCCTTTCCCAACCCCCCCCAGCCAAAGGTGCCCGGCCTCAAGTTGTGATGTCATTCGGTGGCCTGTGAGGGACATCAGTCTCCACACAGCTATGACAGGGTCAGCCAACACCCCTCCCGGATGTTGCCGCCCATGTTTAGATGAAGGGGCGATGCACTTGTGCACGAACCGCATTGCTCTCTTGATGGCGGGGCGCTACTTTCCGAGAACGTGTGCGTGGGTTACCGCATTGCACCCAGCCGTGCTTACGCCAGAGTGTTTGATTGACAGCTGCCACCGACACGTGCCAGTCGAGGTGCCGTGCCCTGGGTCAAAGGTCGGATCGGCACGATGTAGCTCCCGAAACAACCTCGCCCCCCTCATCTGCATGCCCTCGCTCATTAGCAGGCTGTGGGAGAGGGGGATAATGATATCTATTAAACAGATGAGAGCAGAGGAAGAGGAAGAGATTGGGAGGACTGCTGCAATAGAGATGGGTACAGTCTTAGAGTGGCTGCAGACCCAGAGATCAGGGTGTGAAAAATGCGTTCACCTTGAAAAAAGGACACGATCCCGGCAGTTTTAATTTCTGATTGCCAGGGACACAACATTGATCTCCAGTAGAGACATCCTTTTTGTGAGAAGCATATTGACACATTCTTGGACACCTTATAGGTGCGTGTGTGTGTGTGTGGCTGTTTGAGCGCTGATCCGTTCATGAATCACGATTCGACCTTATTAACGGGCACATTCCAGGCAGTGACAACTGACCGTTTTCTCATTGGACGGAGCAGTCATGTGATCCCCCACCTCCCCTGGTTGCCATTTCCCCTTCCTCCAAATAGTCACCATCAACCTCATTGCTGTGAGAAGATTACAGATATGGTCATCACATAATAAAGTCTGCTTCGTGTGGCGTGAGACGTCGATGAGGAGGTGAACACTAGCAATGTGGGACAGACTAAAGCAGAGCAGTGTCACAGTTTCTTTACACTCACCAGATACTCAGCTCCATATTCTTAATATTGAAAAGTTCTCTCTCTGCCGTTAAAGCCAAAACATTCAAATTTGATGCACCTTCTGAAAATTAATTAAGGGTCCTGACCAAGGACAGTACTGTGACAATGGACCTTCTCTACAGTAACATAGCAGTGAAGCAGATAAGAAGCAGAGAAGTGGTATGGAAATGGTAGGAATGCAGGAGTTCTGGTGTATCACCAGTATCTGGTGAGTCAAAATAATCTGTGGTAGTGGTCAATGTACTGGACTCTGGGAAATGCAGTTCAGTCTTCCACCGATATCATTTTGCAGCATTTCTAGCACTAAAAATACTGCAATATTAATGAGAAACACAAGATGTTTCTGCCAGGCAGATCTCGACAACGACACAAAAGCCATGTTTCGTGGGCAGGAATGCAGGAGGGGACCGGAAATGGGCTCCAGGAAGACAGGAAGTGGGCCGCGGCCCCATCTCCCGGCATCAGCTTTGGTCGTGGGGGAGGGGGGGGGGAGAGGAGTTTGGGAACAGATCGGAGGGCGGAATCCGAACCCTTGGTTCCTCGTGGCTGCCTGCTGCGCGCCGCTGGAAATTCTCAGGGTGATCGATGCCGGGGATTATGAGGAGGCTTTGGGGCTCAAATGCCTGGATCTGAGTGCTATTCTCCGGGGTGGGAGGGGAGCGGCGGAAGGGGGGGAGGTGGGGGGTGTGTGAGAGAGAGGCGCTAACCTGAAACTGTCAGACACGCATGAATGGGGCCTCCGTACCGGGGTCTTCAGGGCTGATGGGACACGACGTGCCGTACACACATAATTTTCAGAGTGTGACAAACGTTACGTTATGCAAACGTTATGGAGCACATACACGCCACAACAAAAAGTTGCGCTGCTACGGAAAAGGCTCAAAACGAAACATTCTGTTTCATCTGGTCTCAAAACATCCAAAGACCACACAGAAATGATGAGGGGACTTCAGAATTAAGCAGTGTAATTAAACTAGAAACGAGCAACACTGTTCAGTTCATCTCCGCATTCTTCCACGTCAAGAGAAGAGATGCAAATCAGTTCACACATACCCACACTGACTCATCGTCCATGCTTTTAAACAGCTGAGTCATCTCGGCAAAGTGTCCACATGTTGGTGCAAATGGGATGTGAGGACCACTGGCCAGCAGCCTGCTGGACCGCGGCACCAACGGGCAGCTTCTGTCCATCACCTCATCATGTGACTCATATAATCGCTGTGCTTATGGTTGTCAGGGTGACCCAGTATCTATGCAGTAGTTTCAAAACCTTGAACGAATGAGCGAATACATTTTCTGTGACACCACCGTCGATGAAAATGTAGCCAAACATATCGATCAGGTACGGAAATACACCCGTTTTCAAACAACCGTGTGCGCACCGTAACTACTGCAGCGCAAGGAACTCGTGCAGTGTTGATTTCGGTGTGAATGACACCAGGAAGTAAGTGTATTTTATATAGTAAGACCTTTTTATCATGTGTCATCTCATGAACCACCAGTGGCTCCCAACCCACAGGGTGCTTTAACATCTACTCTCCTCTCTGCACTGGCCCAACATCGCAACACGCATCAGATTCAAATCACTGGTGCTTGCTTCTCAAGCGGCTAGAGGAACTGCTTCCCCTTACCTCCAGACACTCATCACACCCTACACCCCAGCCAGACCCCTCCGCTCCGCCTCCTCTGGCAAACTGACTGTCCCATCCCTCCGGGCGACCAGCAGACGTTCCTCGCGGTCTCGCCTCTTCTCTGTCCTGACCCCTCGGTGGTGGAATGACCTTCCGCAATCGGTCAGGACCGCGGAATCACTTGCGATCGTATGCAAGAGACTCAAAACCCACCTTTTCAGACTCTACTACCACTGAATTCTATCCAATTCTGAAATCTATCCAATTGTCATCACCACTGCCTACTTGCTCAATACTTCTTGTATATGTATCCCTGCTTACTCCTCATTTAAAAAATAAATCAATAAATAAAAATTACTAACCTTTTCCTTCCCAGTGTTACAGGTATAGTATGCAGCTGCCTACAATGATTTATATCGCTGTATTACTGCACTGATCTCTTGCGCGAACTATGATTGTTCCTTCCGTGTATTAATGCACATCTTGTAAGTCGCTCTGGATAAGAGCGTCTGCTAAATGCTTAAAATGTACATGATGAAAAACAATATATTAATACTACTGGCCAAGGTGTTCGTTTTCAAAGCACAAAATGTTAATGAAATATGTTTAAATATTTTTAAGAAATATGTAAAACAATATTATATGCTGGAAGGAATTATTGCTAGGCAAAATGAGAATGACATCTTAACCAATAAATGGCAAATTTTAAGCATTTATGAGGATTGGTAAGACTATATCACTAATGCGAGGGTAGGGCAGGGCATTAATGTTATAATTAATTAAAGAAGGAAAATAAGGAGAGGAAAAGGAGAAGGGCAGACAAAAAGGAAAAAAATGAAGAAAGGAGAGGAGGGAAAAGGGAGGAAGAGGAGAGAGGGGAGGGAAGAAAGAGGAAAAATAAATAAATAAAAAATGCATAATTTAATAATAATAATAAAATAAAATAAAATGCTTAAAATGTAAATGTAAAATGTAACACCTCTCTCTAATTGGTTAATCATAGACATCGGTTAATCGGAGACTTCATTCTGTCCATCGCTAAGTCACTAAGTGACACTAACGTCACTGGTCCACAATGGCAGTGTGACTCAGTGGTTTGAGAACTGGACTGTTGAAAAATTCTCAGTAATCAATCTTTAAAGGTTACTGAAAAAAATTGAGAGTAGAGTCAATGAGTCCACATATGAGATGAAATGGCCCTCTTGTTTTGATGACTGACGCCCTGCACCAGTGGAGGTAGCGGACTACGTTAGAGATGAGCATTACTATCACACAGTCATTTATGCAGGGCTAACGGCAGGATGTGTCGTTTATTTTCCGGTTTGTGTTCACACGTTAACCAAAAGGTAAAGGCAGCGCGCCTCAGGTGCTGCTTTCCGTGCGGGCAAAACTAAAAGCACAATAAAGATGGAGAAAAGCAAAAAAGCATATTCTGGTCTCTTTTATTCCATAACCTAACAAGAATTTGAACAGAGGTGTCGATGTTTCGGCCTAAATGGTCTTTTTATAGGTCGAAACATTGACACCTCTGTCCAAACCTTTGGTTGGCTAAGGAATGAAAGAGAAGACTATACTTTTCGCTTTCCATCTTCATTTCATAAATTAACCAACTGATTTACTTCCAAAGCAGGAGTTTATGAAGGCAATTCCGTCGCAGTATTTTGCGCTACGGTGAAATGGCATTTTCTCGCCAGATATTATGATCCGCAGCCTTCGGTTCATTGGTCCAGCCCTTAAACCATTGATCCACACTGCCCCCCATGGACCAGTAACTTTAGTGTTACTTAGCGATGGACAGGTGTCTTATTAACCAATGTCTGAACAGTCACAGAGAGGTTTCAATCTTCCCTATATGCCCTACTGCCATTGCATTGAAGTGTGCACTTCTCCCCTTGTCTGCATTTAAAGTTTAAATGTAGAAAGGTTCAACTCCCAGCAATGATCTAAGATCAGTACAAATATTTAACACAAAAGAAATACTTGCGTTAAGATCAGGGGTGGATATGCTGATTCTGGGTCAGTTGATGGGGGTGCAGAGTGTCATCCGACAATCCACTAACCCTGAAACAGGGACTCTTGTGTAGGTCGGCGATGTCACCCACCTTTAAAACCTGAAGGCAGAAAGAGGCTTCATCTTTATGAAATGCTAAATTCATCGGGAATACGTGCCTCAACTCACCTAAGGTCAAGGCTTTGTATTTAAAAGCCTGTTTCTTCTTCTTTGCCCTCATAAAACTGGCTACCAGGCTGATTTTGTTGCATTGTGTACTAAATTAGCTGATTTTCACTGATGTGATCAGGTGAGTTAACCCCCACACTCAAATATACAAATAAATAAATAAATACCACACAGTCAGTGAATAGTGTAGGTACACCAGAAACCAAGACCCTACAAATGTACCTATTGCTGTTCCAGACATTATTTCAGCTGAAGTTATTCTTGACCACAACTTCTCTGTTCACAAGACCACTACCCCCTCCCTCCCCCCCTCCCCTCCCCTCCCCTCCCCTCCAATGCACACAAACACACGCACACACATGCATCAATATGCCCATCTCACTTTCAGGTGGTCAATACCCCCCTGGTCTCTTCATCAATCGAGGTTACTATCAATAATGAAATACCACCGCAACATCATGAATCAATACACACCTTTAAGGAAATGGGGTTTCCTTAAAATCATCGATGAAAATGATCAGACCCGAGTCAGGGTCTGCTGGCTGTACTGATCAGACGATCTGCACCTGTGGCGATAGCCTACACCACTGGGTTCCGAGGCGGCGCATCTGAATTCAATAGTCACAGCTGCGATGACTAAAAGACACGGATGGAAGGAGGTACGTGCCATGATTTAGCATGAGCTGACGGAAAAGCGGCAAAACTTTTGCTACTTGCATGGAAACTTTTAGACAAGTTCGTCTTTTGAATTTTGAACAATGACGCGATGTTTTCCCGGATCCAAGTTCCACTTCAACTAATTGTCTTAATTCGGCATTTTTAGTTGAACTCCTGGATGCAATTGAATTCTTCACTGGAGTAAAGCCCTCGTTTAACATCTGGGACACGGCTAGCATTGGGCCTTTTAGACGTGAATTGCTTTTTTAAATATACAATCTGATACCGATTAAGGTTCATTTTAACTATTCAACTATATTTCCCTGTACGAGGCGGAAAGGGTAAGTGGACCAATATCTCAGTTTGTATGACAAGAGTGCCGTCTAGTGGTAGCAGCATGCAAAAACACCAGTGTGTACGGAGTATGGAATTATATGATGGATACATATGGACATGCGCCTACAAGTCTTTCACGCTTCGGTATTCCTATACTACATGCCCTAATAAACTAATAAACAATATTTTCTTCAGCAATAAACATAACCTCTAAAACCCATAATATTAAATATTGAAAATTAATACATATTGACCATCAGCGGCGTGGCTAGGGCCTGGCTGTTGGGTTTATAGCTCCTGACCTTTTTGTTCAATTAATTCGGTTTTCTTTTGCAAATTATTGACCGTGTTTGACGTTGAGCATTACTGATACAACCATGAATACTGTACTGCAAGTGTTAAATGTAGTCCACCCCGCTACTTTTCGCTTTATTTAAACCTTGTTGCAAGTGCTTAATGTCATTATAAATAAAATCATTATAATGATAGTTGCATCGTTTGCATTCAACGTATGCTTACTACACAGTAAGTAAAATGATCGATTATTATCTGGACCAGGTCCTGGGCTCAGCCTAGTCTAGTCAAGATATTTACAATGTCTAGTCACGCGCCTGTTGACCAACATTATTTCCCCCACATATATGGCACTAAATGTTTTTTTTAATTAGACTATCTCTTCAATATAAGCATAGCGAAGATCTAACGACATCACATCAGCAGTTTTGACTGCTCTCCTAAGTAATTTTGTGGTTTGGCCTCCATTGTGGGTCACAGGGTGGTCACATGACAAACCGGCCAATCCGTTTCACCTAGTTCTCAGCGGGAAAACAAAGCAGCCGTTAATGAGCCGAGCTCCGGTTCCGTCACTCAGTCACGCCCCCACAGGTGCATCAAACCAAAGATACTGGATGAATAAAAATGCATAGCCTCACAGGACTGGCTATGAATGGGGCGTGGTGTCCGCAAATTGTAGTCAGATTGTAATTTGTTTACTGCTCATTGATTACTATTTAGAAAAGTGAGTCCTGCTTCAAGGGGTTTCGTAGTCCCCTTGCTCTGCCTTAATACTCTCTGATTCCCAGGCCCCTGCCCTGACAGGTGTGGGTGGACGTTGCCTGGGAAACGCTGGTCTGAAGTCAGTTTCGCATTTTTCTTCCTAATGGTTAAAGGTTAGGATTTTGGTCAAGTTAGCTGGTCCTGTGCCAGTGTTTACGGTCAATCAATTTCCTTCCTTGAACGCCTGACATCTTTAAAGGTTGAAGTCCAAGGGTCATGCTCTCAGAGATTTGGCCTTACAGGTTCAGCTCAAATCAATTTTTTTTTTTTTACACTGCAGAAAACAGATTTTCCTCTAAAAAAAAACTTTAAAAAAAACAAAGGGTAGGGTAGGGGTGTTAAAAGTCACATTGAGGAATTCCAGAAATATTGGTTCCTTCCATTTAAAGAATTTGAAATGGGTTACTCATATATCCTCTACTTTACTACTGTTTTTTATTGAGGTGTGGGGGCACGCCATTTAAAAAAATACTTTTCTCTGGGGCCTTGGGTGGCGTAACGGTCAAAGCATTCGCCCGGAATGCAAGTTGCTCACTGCAGCCGCGGTTCAAAACCGGCTGCGCCAGCCCGGCTCTGGCAGGGAACCTTGATCAGGGAGAGCGAATGGCTGTACACCCCAGTGGGAGAGCCAGCACGAGCACGCCGAGAAGCGCGAAGGGCGTCCCTGTAAAGTATTTGGGCGAGCTACTGATTCCCAGGTAAAGGGAGGGTGTTCTCGGCCCATGAGGACCGTGATTTGAGGAACCCTGCTCATTTATCACTCTGGGGTGGAAGAGCAATATTTAACGTAAAAGCACCTGCAAGTTTTACTTTGACATTAACCCTCAAAGTCAAGGGGTTTGTTTTTACCCTGGTGCTTTTAAGGTTGTAATACATCAAGAACATCAAAGCCTGCTTAGGCCAGGAGCTTTAGGGGGAAACCTACCACCAGCGATGCTGATGGGAACTGTAGTCCAGAGCTCACTGAAATGCACTACTCGACACCTCCAGCTCTGGACTTCACTACCCATCAGCACTGTTGCACATTCGGTCTGCTAAATTCACCTCAGCCAGAGAAACTGCCTTTTAAACTGGCCCTTAAAACAAACCACACCAGACACGGGGCATTTTAAATGACTGCTTGTTTGTACCAATGGGGACAACTTGGACACGTATGGTCACCTAATGAGTCCAACAAAGTACTGTGCACGTAGTTTAACAAAGGCTCTTATAGGAGGTTTCACATGTAAAAATATTAAGGCGCCCACCACTGAACCTAAATTTAGGCTCCCGACAATGAAACTACACTTAATTCAATGTAAGTAGTTTGGTTCGCAATCAGCGACACCTTGGTGCCATTATTTTTTTGCAGTGTACCTCATGAAATGTTCATTCTAATTTTGTGAATAAATGTATTTCTAACATAATTCACCAATTGTGTATTAATTGCTTTGACAAGTAGCCATGGTAGAAGCAGGATAATGTACTGTGGACAAGTCTGTTGCTGAAAAAACAGCACTTCAGGGTGATAAGATCGCATCGTCCTGTCCTGCTGTTATTTTCAACAACCGACTGGTCTGCAGTACGTTATCCCTTACATGTTTATTTTTTATTTTTTAGGTTGCCTTTTTAACATCTGGCCAGGGACAAAAGATGAAAACTAGCCTTTTAGGCTAAATCTGGCTCATTTACAGTTTTGTATTGTTGATTGATGTGCACTGTCCCTGATAAATAAACCAATAAAATAAATAAAAATAAAATGTATCGCTTTCCCTAGCCATTACACAACTGGGTGAAGCCATTTCTCAGAAAGACTGACCGAAAACAGAAAGACAGACAGGAGGCAGACTTTACAAGATTGATTTATTAACTATAATACAGGTCACATAAGGCCATTCCCATTGAGACAAATTACGATACTTTTAGCAAATAATAACATGATTTTTTTTGTTGATGTATCTTCTTGTTTTACTTCATTTAATATTTTTTTTTCATTTTAGTTTTTTCCATCATTTTATTTGTTTTTTAAATACTGAGAGCGGCAGCTCCCGCCCCCACTGGCTTGGTCTTAAATCATGCACTATACTGAATTGGCCTCAACACCATTCACAAAATTGTTAAAAAAATGGTCTTTTTTTAATTATTAAAATAAAACATTAAAAGAAATGTTTTCTATCACCATCGACTACAGGGCAAAGTGTTAGACCCCTAACATACAAATAAACAACCATTTGAATATAGTTTGCTTGTTTTTTTTCCATTTAACTTAACAGACAATCTGTCACCATTGTTGCAAAAATAAAGAAAAACAAAGTGATGCAGCCACGTAAGATTGCTGAACCAATGTCACATTTTTTTTTTTTTAAACACAATTGTTTTCCATTTTTATCTACCATTTTCTCCCTCTTGCCCCTTTTTGCGCCGTCTTTGTCTGTATTGAGTCTGTTTAATGTTAATGCACTGATATACAGAGAATGCTTAACAAGCATTCAAACACAAGTACCAGAGAGTGCCCCAACCCCACATCTCCTAAATATCACCGCCCCCCATTCCCTTCTCCCAACATATGACTTTCCTCTACCACCCCCCCCCCCCCCAAAAAATAAAACAAATTAGAGCCATATTTTAAAAGTTCGGGAATAACAGCAGAGGTGGCCACTCTCTCTTCAGCTTGAACGCAAGCACAGTTTCTTCAAGTAAGAGTCATGCGGACCCCTGCAGTTTTGAAAGCAGTAGATGCAGGCATCACAGAGGGGGTGGGTGGCTTTGCAGACCTGGTGGGCGGGTGGGGGGAGGGGGGGGGTGTCAGACAGGACATTTGGCTACACAGGCCGGCCCGGGAATCCGATATTCCGAACGTCATGGAATTCTGCAGGTGCGTGAGGACAGGGGGTAGATATGTGCACAAACGGGGTGAGGGACACCATACCACAACCTCACCCAAAATCAGACCGTCCATCCCCCCTGCTCTGCTCTGGCCTCGTTGTGGAAAGACGAGTTGGATTCACATAACAAACTCGAGGTAGGAGTTGAACCAGCGACCATGCAGGGGAGACTCGAACCCTGGATGCATGACACATTTGAAGGGACCAGCTGGCCAGGTTGACACAGGTTTGACTTTAATGTTACTGTGCCACAACCTAATCTATTCCTAAACACAAAGTGAAAAAATGCAATCTCCCAATGTTCAAAAGCATTCTCCCAGTGTCTCCCACAAACAAATCTCCCAAATATGTCTGTTTATTGTGTTGACCCAACACAAAACTCTTGATCTCCCATAAGTCAATCACATAGCTTTCCATGCTGTGAACAAGTGCCTAGGAATTCTGGGATAGCTAGCCAATTAATAGCAGACCTCAACTTTTTTTACTTTCCAGAACCACATGCAAGCTTTGCGGGAAGGGATATCCTAAATTCTAGAATGTTATTTAAATAGGATACAAACAGAACCGTTACGCACAGCAGACTCAATGCCCCTAGATTTAAAATAACACAGTTAAGATCAAACATGAGTTCAGCAAAAGCAGCACTTGGTTTCCAGGTAACTTCATGTTGGAATGTTAGAGGTGTGATTCACCCGAATAAAAGGGAATGAATGTTAGGGATCAGATGATATACCAAAATAAAATTTTGCGAGGCAAAGGGTGTGACCTTTTTTATAAATTCCTATTGGTCCACACCTCATTTCGATGTGCTTTTGTTTCTCAGTAATTTAAAGAGGTGTGGCCACAGCGATGATTTTGTCATAGTCTGTATAAAGCAACCATGCCTTACAATGAGGGAGATTTGTGCAATTGTTTATCTAGTGATTTACACTTTAGTTTCTTTTTGTCAAACTTGCTCCCATTATCCAAGTACAGCTTTCAGTTTACATGCAATACTACACAATCAAATAAATATCTGAGAAGGTCAAAGTTTATGGTCTCTTCTCAACATTGGGGACCCAAGGCTGAATATAAAGATGATGCAAAAAATAAACATGAATATGTGGGTAAACAGGGTATTAACCCGATACTGAAATTCAGGTAGGCTTGCAAGCGCTGAACAGCATGACTAATCAAATGCCAGTCCTACCTGTCCTAGGATGCAACCAACTCCCTTTGTTATAGAATGTTAACCAAACACCAGGCTATTCAAGTGCCATCTCAGCTACAAACATTGTTGTGGTTTTAGCATTGGATGGTCCAGTACTGCAAAGGGTTACATGGCCCGGTTCCCTAGTATATTCTGGGATACAGTGTGTTTAACATTGCGGCTAAGAAAGACTTGGGTGAAAAATAGGTCATTTAATATCTTATGTAATTAATAAATTCCATTGAGAGCCTTTGACATAATAATATAGTGCTGAAGAAAACATCTATGCTGCGCTACTGGACCTGTGTCCACACCTTTAGTCCTTTATTGCAAGGAGTCTATAGTCTGTAGTGCACGTGTTGGCCAGCAGGTGGCAGCAGCAATGTGCTCTCACATGCCACAGTTGTGCAATGTCTGAGCAAGGCTGCTGGGGAAATTGCACCATTTCTTTTTTTTAAATGAAGAATGAGCCGACAAAGGTGAATGGACCTTCAGGCTAGTGCTAGACGCACGCACGCACGCACGCAGACGCGCACACACACACACACAGTGTCACTTTGTGCCAAGAAGAAAAGAGAACCAGCAGTATAACAGTAGTGTTCGACCCTGGAATCTGAGTCTGTCTTTTAAATCAGCCGATTGCATTCGATGTAGCTTTGTTTTTAGCTTTTTAAATTGAGTTTTCCCACTAATTAATCCAGACGACAGTCTACTGCACTCATCACGAATCCTGCTGCCAACCTGCTTTAAGCTGCAGGGTTAGTTTTAATTGGGGCTTTTAGGATCAAACGGCAACGCGCCCCTTTATAGACTCCTGCCTGGGCTAAATCTGGGCCGGCTCAGCCTGTCACCCTCTGCCAATCGATTCCATTGCAGGATTTCTCCCTCTTCTCGCTCGCTCTCCCCTTCTCCTCCCTTCTCTCTCTCTCTCTCTGTTTCAAACGCAGGCTTTTAATCATTAAACTGCTGACGATCAATTGCATTGTCTAGAGACCAGAGAGGAGACGATTTGACTGGACCGTGATCGAGAGGCCTGTGACTCCACCCCCCCCATCTCCAACGTGACAGGGGAAACCAACGACGTGGCTGAGGCACCGCCCACTGAGCCCGTCTTCATGGCACCAAGGTGAGCCCGCTTTGCCCCCACAAGCCCAAGAGAAGCGCAGGAAAGCGTGTACTCTGTTGCCGTGGAGACACCCAGTGACGCAGGTGGTGTAAAGTCTCCATCCAAAACTCCAGTCGATGGATCAACAGCCTTTAGACCTTAGCCCTTAAAGCTCCCCCCCACTACAGACATGACAGGCTCTGTCAACTTGTGTGGGTTTTCTGAAGGGAGCTGAATGCATTGTGGGATTTCTGGAGGACTGTAGTCAGACTGTAGCCTGAGCAACGTGCGACTGCACGCAGAGACTCTGACAAACTGAAACCCGCCATTTGTGCAACGCCCTGCAGATCATGCGCAAACTGAAAACAAGCAGTCAGCCCTCCTCCCCGGTCTCCTTCTGTTCTATTCCCCAGCATGAACGAGATAATACACGCCCTGTTAATGCGTTGACGTGACGACGTTATGCATTTACTGGAGCCCTTGGTGTGACAAAAATCACACAGGAGGAATACTTCACCTTCACACTGCGGCCCGCCTTGCTCTTCCTCTTCCTGTCCCCCCCAGCTCCTCCCCTCACTCCATAATCCCCCACGGCAACTCCAGTCAGCCCAAACCAAACTCCTCAATACACCAACACACCTTAGCTCAGTCGGCATGCTCCCAATGCAATCTGTGAATGGACCACACCCATAGACATGTTTCCAGTGTTATCTGTCCATTGTCTTTCAGTTCCAATACGTCAATGTCGTTCGGTCTAAACCACGACGCCAAACCTACAGGTTAGATCAACAGGATCTAACCTGCCAAAAGCCCCCAAGCCTGCATAAAGGGTCTGACCTTCCCAACCTCTGATTCACCTGCTGCTGCTAAACACATACGTCCAGGAGACACCCGGAACGGAAAATACCCCACAGCGACCCACGTACACACTCACACATTGACTGGCCTCTCCAAAACGGTGGCAAAACAAAATGGGCACTCAGGGAAAAGGTCTCCCCACACCCTCACCGCCAGAGCACAGCAGGGGACAGGGGCAGGAGACTGGGACAGGGCATGTTCTGGAGGTCATCTTAGCTCGCTCACATTCCTTCTCCAAGAGCATTTGTGTAATGTTCTGAGGCTAATAAAGTGCATACCCAGCAGCCCACCCCCTCCCACTTTCCAACTCCCCCCCCCCCCCCCCTCCCCTAGCTAGCTACCGGCCCTTGACCCAGGAAGTGTAAAGCCTTTGAAAACTGACACAGGAGATGGGACTTCCTGTGCGTTCTCAAACACGTCGCTGAATTCTGCAGGCGCAGGGGAGGCATGTGACAAGTGACAAGTGACACCAACGAACCCAGAAGACTGATCCATCCCATAACTCCAAATTCCAGAGATAAAAAAAACAAAACAGCAGTAGGCAGGGCAGAGGAAAGAGGGAAACAAATAGAGAGTGGGGGGGGGGCAACAACAACAACAAAAAAAAGCTAAAAGCATTCTCTTTTAAAATGGTGTCTCTTCCCGCTCGCGGGTGAAGTATCAGCGGAGACGAATCAGTTTGAGGCCCAGCCGAATGTCCCAGGAATGTCCCAGGCAGGGCTCCCATCCACTTCTGTGAAACCAGGTTCAGTTTGGTGGGGTTTTGGGGCTGGGGCAGCGTGTGTTTATATTCGGGGAAGGGTCGGGAGGAGAGATAGTGGTCAGAGCTTCAGATTACCAGGTCCACAGTCCTCCTCGCCCTGCTGTCCCTCACACCAAGCCTGCAGTACCACACTGCCCCCTCGTTGGCTATGACCACCTCCCCGCCCTCCATGTAAAGAAGGAGGGGTTTGGGGTGGGGTCAAGGGTCAGGGAGGGATTAAAGAGCTGAGTGGAGGAGCTGGGGGTGGGGGCAAATTGTTTTAAAAGTTTATCAACAGGTCCAAAGCACACCTTCGCCCCCATCCGCCCAAACGCGTCACCAGCAAAGAGTCACATGACATAAGCCCAGTCGTGCTGCTGGGAAAATGGCCCCTGCAGGAAGAGTCGGATCCTCCCCCCTCTCCCACACCAGAAGTCCAGGGTGAGATGGCAGAGAGCACTCTCTGGACCACAGAAAGCTGAGAAAGAGGAGAGTCAAGGGAGGTGTGCAGGTTTTCGCCTTCGAGTTTTCAAGCATTTCGTGTCTTTGTGTGCAAGTGTGTGTGCGCGTGTGTGTGTGTGTGTGTGTGTGTGTATGTAGGGGGAAGGTGGGGTGGTGGTGTGTTTCTAAGGCAGGTGGACCAGGGGACAGGAAGCAGTGAGGGAGAAACAAAAAACCATGAGAGAGCGTGAGAGGAAGGGGTCCGAGAAGACAGGTAAAGAGTTCTTTAAGTGGCTTGAGTGTTTCTCTCCTCCTCTCTCTCCATCCCCATCCCCCTCACTCTCTCTCTCTCTCTCTGCCCCCACCAAGAAAATAAATGTCTGTATGCAAGTGTGAGGTCCAGCATTGTGGCAAGAATCATCCCCTCTCTCTCTTTCCTGTTCCTTCACACTCTCTCTCGGTCTCCCTCCCTCCCTCCCTCTCTCCCTCTCTCTCACAGCGTCTGTTGTTCGGTGGGGGCGTGGTGGGGGTGCAGCGTGGGCAGCAGGGACTGCAGAGGGGACTGAGGGGTGGCGGGCGGGGAGTGGGGCGGTGACTGCTGAGGGGGGGTGAAAGGCGTGGTGGCGGCGGGCGTGGCGTAGCAGGAGGAGTAGGCGGAGCCTCCGGAGTAGGCGGTGGGGGAGGCGGGCAGTCCGTGCAGGCCGCTGGGCGTCTCCACGAGGGGCTGATTGTAGAAGAAGAATGCACACTGGTGGATGAAGTTCTCGATGATTGTCTGGTAGGTGCGGGTGGCGGTCAGTGCGTCCATGGTGGTGAAGTCCGGCCGCATCAGCGTGGGCCAGAAGCAGATGGACAGGTTCTCACAAGTCATCAGGTTCAACCGGTTATTCTGGCTCACCCTGGAGGGAGGAAGCACAGGGTTACACGTCTGCGCTGCATGCTACACCTGCTACGCACCACACACACACACACACGCACACACGCACACACACACACACACGCACACACGCACACACACACACACACACACACGCACACACACACAGCACATTTACTGCATTAGCATCACAGGCATTTTACGCGACGTGAAAGCAGCAGAACCACAGTCAAAACCATTCAAAACAGTCAGAGCTTTCTCAGGCCTAAAGAAGCTCAACTCCTGTGGAATGAACCCGGGGCCCTGATGGAGGTGGGAGGGGGCCACAGTGGGCGTGTCGCAGCACTATGAGCCGCACTCACTTGTTCAAGTGGCTGATGACGTATTTGAAGACGTCGTAATTTTCACGCGGGAACTTCCGCAACACCTCCTTCATGATCTGCATCTTCTGGTCTCTGTCGTTAATCTCTGCAGGGAGGAGAGTGTGGTGAGACACGAGCGTATACACACACACACACACACACATATACATCCATCACAGTGGGTATACAAAATATTCATGCCATTTTTGCCCAGCCCAGCCCAGCCCAGCCCAGCCCAGCCCAGCCCAGCCCAGCCCAGGTGCCCGTTGAGGGGTGACAGTCACGGCTACGCTGTGTGAACCTGTTGTCAAAACAGCGCATGTCCTGCTCAGCCCGGGTTAAATGTTTACAAGAAAGCAGGAGGGCTGGCCGTGTGTTCTGAATATGAACGTGTGATGTCACTTCCTGTAGGTTTAATGCCTGTATAACACACAGCACTGCGATAAAGTGTCTGTTTAAAGGATGCTTAACCTAGCGAGAAGATAAAATAAATAATAAATAAAACAAAGGTGAAAAGGCAAGCACTCACTTGCAGGTAACATAGTAGTTTAATAATTGTGTTTATGCACAATGGCCCGTCACACAAATGTTTAGTGTATCGCTCACAAAGTTGATGCCAATCACGCCAGCAAAGCCTCGCTTCTATAAAACGAACGAGGGGGACAGGTGTTTATCTGTCACATTGGGCCAGTTGTTTTTCTCCATGCATGCTCTGTGCATGGGCCTCTGATTGGCCCTGGCCTTAACTGCTGGATCACAGCTGGTAGACCAGAGGCAAATGTTCAATGAAATGTGGTACAAACATCCCCGTTTGTACCACCGTGCAATGCCACTGTACATACAAAGTTCCTATTGTTTCTTTCTGTCCGTCAATGAATACAACCGATGATCATAATCTTGCTTATTATAACAGCTCTATTTAATTAAGCAGATTAAATGGACATTTATATTTAAGAACGTTACAGACATAATATGACAAAATGAGCAAAAGGCAATTAAGGAAATATAAATTGCACCGGTAAAAAACATGTACGCATACAAAAGCGCACACATTATGCACACGCGCTCACGCGTTCTCCCTCCCTCCCTCCCTCGCTCGCTCGCTCGCTGGCTGGGTACACTGAACAATGGCATCAGTGAGTCAGACATGCTTACATCACCCGTCACATACAGACAGCCCTGTATCTCCCCTCTCTCCTCTCTCTCTCTCTCTCTCCACGTGACCCAAGATGACAGATGTGCACTTCCCCAGTCACAAACACTGATGTCATCGCCACAGCACACAGAGAGACAGGGCAGTGGCGAGGCACAGCGGCTCGAGGGGTTTGACTCTGGGGTTGCAGGTTTGACTCCTTGGCGTGACCCTGCGGTCGCATCCCTGAGCAAGGTGCATAATCATGAACTTCAGTAAAAATACAGCTGCATTCATGGAAAAAATGAAATGCAACCTAAGTAAATCACTCCGGATAAGGCTAAGAAAATCAATGCTGCAAAAAATAATAACCGTTCTCATTGTATGACAGGTTTTGTGGGATGAATGTCAGCAATGTCAATGATTAGACTGTAACTTACTGCTCGATCCATTGTGTTGATGAGCAGTTGATTAATGAAATCAGGCATGTTAGTATAGGGATTCATGAAATCAGACGTGTTAGTACATGGATTGGTGAAATCAGGTGTGTTAGTCAAGGGATTCATGAAATCAGGTGTGTTAGTATATAGATTGGTGAAATCAGGTGTGTTAGTGAAGGGCTGGGACAAAAGTCTGCACACCCAGTAGATTTCACCCTTTAGACAGTAGTAAAACTCCTGCAGATTCCTGAAAGTTTTAAAATCTTCCTTCATCCGATTGCACATTTTGGTTAGAAACATGTTTCGTTGGAAATTATCAGCTATCTGCAGGTATATTTTCATATTTTTTGTCTGTCTGACACTGCCAAAGTTATCATCTTAAAACTACATAATGTATCTGCAATTTCAAATATCACTTTCCTTATCTGCACTAAAATGTTTAGAATTGAGGCCGGTCAATGTACCATGAAGCCATAGCCATAGTAATATAAACTAGAAAACAAATGACTAAGACACTATTCTTTCTTTTTCTCTTTAGTTTGTTAGTTGCAAACACAGCCGTAAAAGCACGCCCAACGATTCACAAACCAACTACACTGACATCCAAATATTTGCTTGACAGCTTTCTCATTTAAAATCAACACCTCGCCAACTCCGCGATCTGTTGCCCGTTTTTTCGCACAGAAGCGGAGATTTAAACCCTGCGGACCAACAGAGGAATGAATACATGTATAATCAGGAATACGCTCCATCAAATGCTGCAGGGTGGAACGACGAATGATGAGGTAGCGCCTATATACCAGACATTACGGTAAGTGAAGACGAGCTCCACAAGGACAGAAACTCTGAGCCGATAAAGAGAGCCTGCCAAGCAGAGAGCAGCGGGCAGCCGCAGGAGGATTCTGGGAAATGAGAGGCAGCAGGTGACCGTACCTTTGGACTCGTTGCCTCACGCGCCCCGGCCCCCACCCAACCTTCTCTTTTTATGCCTTTTTTACGAGGCCTCATCTAGCGATTTCTACTCCGGACAAAACCGCCAGCCTTTTCACGGCTGATAGCTTTCCGCTGTGCGGCAGTGGAGGGAGAGAGAGAGAAAGAGAGGAAAAAAAGAGGGCCGCAGAATTACTGGTGCCCTCTGGAGCCATGTTTGGATAAGCCATGTCTTCAATCTTTCAGCTGTCCGTCTCCACGGCTGAGTGTTAGTGCCTGGAAACAAAAGAAAAGAAAAGGGGGGGCAGGGGGGGGGCATAGTCACCCCGCACGCCTCATCTGTGCAGCAGAGAGCGAGTGAGCCAGTGTGTTTGTGCTTTACAACGTATTCATTGTAAATGGTGGGGGGTAGTGTATGGAGCATAAACAGCGCTTCCGTCTCATGTTCTGCATCTTCACAAGCCTGGTCTTTGTAGTCACTACTCTTTCCTTCATGCCACAACCCATTTCCCCCCCAACACGCACGCACCTGCCGTGTACATCCTTAATTTCAGGCCCCCATGCTCTACTCTGCACCAAACAATTGAACCCAGATCAGATTCGGCACAAAATGAATGGGTTTCGATTTAAAAGCTTGGTAGGCTGATCCTGGATCAGGTGATGAGGGCAGGAAATATCTTGTGCTTCTTTCCCCCCCTCTCCATCTGCCCTTTTGTCCTGCCCTATCCCTCCCTCTGTCCCACCATCCCTCTATCCTGCCCCATCTCCCCTCCTCCACCCTGCCCCATCTCCCCCTCCTCCACCCCCCCATCTCCCCCTCCTCCACCCTGCCCCATCTACCCCCTCCATCTCCCCCTCCTCCACCCTGCCCCATCTACCCCTTCCATCTCCCCCTCCTCCACCCTGCCCCATCTACCCACTTCCATCTACCCCTCCTCCACCCTGCCCCATCTACCCCTCCTCCACCCTGCCCCATCTACCCACTTCCATCTACCCCTCCTCCACCCTGCCCCATCTACCCCTCCTCCACCCTGCCCCATCTACCCACTTCCATCTCCCCCTCCTCCACTCCTGCACCCGTCCAGGCCCCCGTCTGGTCCAATCTCCTCCACCCTCCCTCCGTCCCACCATCCCTTCCTCGTACTCCATCTCCCGTTCAGCCCCTCTCCACCCAGTCCCATCTCCCCCTCACCCCATCTCTTACTGTGGGCCTCCACCAGCTCCACCTGTGTAACGTAGGGCACCAGCGGCTCGGGGAGCTCAGAGAAGAAGCTCTTCATGGCTCCCGCCACCGTGTTCACAGTGAAGTCCTTCTCTACCAGGTCCAGGCTGTGATCTGCAGAGAGAGGGAGGGGAAGAGAAGGCCATTACTGACCTTTCATCCTAAAATCCATCTGTCCACTAATAATAAGGTAAAAATAAACAAACTACAAAACAGCACTGCATTATGGGAAGTTGTCTAGCAAACATTTGGATTGGTAAGTATTCTTAGGAGTATTCTATCAAATGTAAATTTTCCACAGAGTTCCGCTTTACGATCCATCCCGTACTTCTCGATCACATGCAAAACTGTGCCACCCACTAAAACCAGACCCACCAACCACTGGCAACTTGGCTGCCACCTCCCTGGTCCCTGTGGGTGACATCATCACTACGAGACGTGAGCAGAGAGTGAGCCAAGTATGGATGCACGTGGGCCTGGAGGATAGCGTAGCGGTCTAACGCACCACACTTTGGCTGGTCCAGTGTGGTGTGCGCTGCCTGTGAGGGACGCGGTTCGAAACCCGTGTCTCTACCAGACCGGCCCTGGTCGTCAGCCCCGATCGGGGGCGGCATTTGGCTGTCCGCCCCAGGGGGAGTGGGGAGGGAGAGCCGGATCGGGGGAAAGCGGAGGTCGCTGCCCATGGAGAATTAGCTCGAAATAAATGGAGGGTGTAATTGGCTACTAAATTGGGAGAAAAATGGAAAAAATCTGAAACAAATCATCCTTTAAGTATGGATGCATATGTAGTATGTACAGTGCCCTCCAGAATTATTGGCACCCTTGGTGAAGATGAGCAAAAAAAGGCTATGAAAAAATGTCTTCAGCTTGATCTTACACTCAAAATATGAGAGAAATCTAACCTTTAATTGAAGTAAAATTATTCAAAGAAAAAAAAAATCCTTATCAAAAGATAATTTTTTTCTCAAACATCATCACAATTATTGGCATCCCTGCATTTAGTACTTTGTGCACCCTCCCCTTGCCAAGATAACAGCACTGAGCCTTCTCCTATAATACAAAAAATATATGTTTTTTCATAGCCTTTTTTGCTCATCTTCACCAAGGGTGCCAATAATTCTGGAGGGCACTGTATGCGTTAGTAATAAGCATTAGTAATACACTTTAGGGCTTTAAGGGCACATTGTGTTAGCTACTACAGAAATCTGTATGTATTTACTGCAGTCTTGTTTAATGTGGTAATTGCATTCCCAGTATTTATATTAAAAACACATTTTTAAAAACATTTTGTTGTACACGGATGCACATATGCTTTCCTGCCAACCGCTACTTCAGTAACCAGCGGCAACGACCATCATCAACCAAACGGCGAACATCTCTCTGTCTAACCCATAAAGAGCACAGGATTCACACTCCGGAACCTTCCCAGTTCCTGGCTCGCACCACTCCTCCCGCTTTCGCACAGTGCAGCGCCTGATTACGAATGCAAAAAGCGGACGACATCATATTTCAATTATTGTCGTTTTGCGACCTTACAGCCCTTCAACCAAGACAGGGCACAGGTTATCCTTTGTGCCCTTCATGCATTATTAATATGGATTAATCCCCATAAACCGTGTTTTACATTCGACCACTTTCAGAGCATTTAGATGCAAATGGAGCAGGAGCGGGAGGAACATAAGAAGAAAGGCCCGGCCAGAAAGAACGGGCGGACAGACGCTCATTAAAAAACGATGACAAGTGTAATTATTGTGGCCTTCCTCGTGGATGGGATTTGTTTTAAATTAAAAAAGGAGAGAAAAGTGATGAGTTTCAGGAGTTTAAAAAAAGAAAGAAAGGAACGGGAGAAACTTAATTAAGAGAAAATTCAGTCCTGATTAATTTCTGTTCGTCTGACCAAAAAGCCCTGGAGTCCTGAGTCCTCACGCGGAACTCTCCCCTGCTGGATTTGCGCAATCCAATCCCCCCCCCCCCCCGCCCCCTCTCTCGTCTCCCTTTCTCCTTCTCCCGAGGCACAATACCCGTTTGACAGAGCGCATGCTCTTGGCGAACGCAATAAAACTGAACCGTGACAATAAGACACTCCTGGCACCTTCGCGCCAGGCTCAGAGTCAGTCGTGTAAAAGCGACTGCTCAGAGAACCTGGCTGGGATTGTGGGGGAGGGGGAGAACGGCGGCAGGTATCTGGCGCTATTTGGTGCGAGCGGTGTAATTTCCACATAATTGTATTGTCACCTCCAAGGCCGAGGGTCCTCATTGATCCGACACAGAACTTCACCCCCGATTACCTCAGCCGGAGACGGCGGGAGGGTGGGCGGGATGATAGTGAGGGCCACGCTTCATTAGCCAAACCTATTTGGAGGTTGGAGGTAATTAACTGACCCTCCCCCTACCCATACCGCCAAACCCCCTGGAGATCAGCCCACAGATTGCGCCACGCTCCGAGGGTCGTCTTCGTGGAAGAATATCCCGCCGCTACCACCAGCCCCCCCACCCAATCTCTCAGGATCAATAGCTGCAGACTGGCCAAAGTTAATTAAGCATGTCTGCCCTGTAACGTAGGTATAAATGGGATTATGAAACGGCCCGTGCTCTTCTGTGGATGTAGAGGCATGGCAGCCGAGGAGTTAGGGTCAGCATGCGCGGGAGCCTGCCCTGCAACACTGCGGGGACGCATGATGCGGTTGACTGGCGCGTCCGTGCGACGACGCATGGATTTGGGAACAACGCGAGCATCAGGGTCGGTTCTTAGGAGGGCAGGCTTTACTCGATGCACAGTCAGTATACAGGCCGCGTTGGCTGAGGTTCATTTAATAACATAACTCAAACTCAGAACAGTGCATAAAATATAATAATATCATAATAATAATAATAATAAATGCCATTTAGCAGACGCTTTTATCCAAAGCGACTTACAGTAGTGAATGCATACATTTTCAGTATATGTGGCCCCAGTGGGGATTGAACCCACAAAGTAAGCGTTGCCAACGCTATGCTCTACCAACTGAGCCACAGAGAACCACAATATAAAATATAAAACACTACATCAGCTAGTCAAGCTCATGTTGTTAAAGTTCTTGCTGTACTACTTTATTATTTTATTTTTTCCACCACCCCCGGTCCTGGTGGGCTGCAGGGTCTGCTGGTTTTGTTTTCACCTTAATCCAACAACCCAGTTTAGACCCAAGAAACCAGCTGAGGTGAGGTAACGGTGTAATCAGCTGCTTTAATTAATCAAAGAAGTGCTGAGCGACATCAAAAACCTGCAGGCCCTGCGGCCCTCCGGGACCAAGGTCGGGCCCCTGTTCAATCTGGATACCACAGCGTTTTGGTTCTGTTGAAGAGTCGAGTCCACGGTCGATGAGGTGCTTAAGACCGGGTGCGGCTGTGGGGGACTCACCCAGATCAAACTGTCTCTGCATGCTCTCCATCTCCGCCTTGTTCCCGCTCACTCGGTAGATCCCTTCTGTGCTCAGGCCTGTGAGGAGCAGAGACACACTAACTCACTGTGAGGACACACTGGGACACAGGAACAACACACTAACTCACTGCACACTGAACACAGGAACACACTGGAACACAGAAACAACACAATGGAACACAGGAACAATGGAACACAGGAACAACACAATGGAACACAGGAAGAAACACAATGGAACACACTGGAACACAGGAACAACACACTGGAACACACCAACACACTGTGAGGACACACTGGAACACACTGGAATGCACCAGGACCAGGCCCCAATGAATAAAAACTAACTGTATGCAGCAGACAACAGTGAGGGCCCGTATCAGTGGATGTCACAGAACACCTTGGATGTTTCAGATACACAGTTAATTGGATGTTTCAGACCGTGTGCACACATCTTTCACACACGTTAATTTGAAAGAACAGATTAGTTCTCATCTGATTGTAAGCCTGCCAGATACGCATTTCATTGGACTTTTCACACGTATACACTTTTCTTCGGCCAAATTCAATTTCACCGAACGTTTCACAATCTGATGCAAGTCACAAGTACGCCACTGTGTGGCTCCACAGAACCTCCAAGGACACCCGGAAGTGACCAATCAGAACCAGGCCTGCCACTTATGAATAAATGATTACTGAATATCTTGAATTAGCCTCATCTTCCATTTAAAATCAAATGGCAAACGGGATTCTGTGCTCAGCGTTCAACCGTGATGCGGTGACGTAAGGATGGGGCAGTTTGGGGCCGAGATTAAAACAGCGGGGCGGAAAAAGGTCCAGCACGAATCGACCCAAAAGCCCAACACACGCTCGGCCCTCACTTTACCCATCCACTCCACGGTGGTGGTTGTGGCGGCTGGGCGTCGATAAAGAAGAAGACGCCAAGCTGTTCACGGAAATGAGGAGGCCTGCTGTCAAGGCAGGCCGCATCGATTCCCCCTTCCCCTGATCAATTATCCACAAAAGCTTTTATACGCATGTTGAGGGGAGGGGGTGTCAGTGCTCCTGCCAGAATATCTGTAGCTGCCCATTACCCAGAGTGCATTAAACCTTTATTAAACCCACTGTGTATGCTAGCTGGTTTTCGTTCCAACCATTATTGCAAGCACTGAATTGTAAATAGCTGTTAATTGTTATAAATTAAGACTCTTAATTTTCATTAAAGCATGATTTACTCTGTTATGGACATGTTATGACAGATATAGCCATGCATACCATAAACAATGAAATGTCCCATATTCACATCCCAGAACTTTACATCAGTCATGTGCTATATGTCACCTGATTCCGTTTTTAATTGATTAGATTATAGACTGGCAGGTGAAAACAGTGCAGTCCCAACTGCTGAAAGTGTGGACACCGGGGCACTGAAACCAAACCGTTTGTATAAAACGAAGAGTCCAATAACAGAGCAACTGGCAATGACTCAAACCTGCATTGTGTTAAAATAAGTTTAAGGAAAAAATTACGGTAGGACGTACACACATGTATTCGACAACCTTAACTGATCAAAATATTGGCTGTAACAAACACCAGAATACACAGTGGATCCCCAGGACCGAGGTTGAGAACCACTGAATTAGAGTTAAGAGAGGGGTGGCTAACGAATAGCCGCAACCACTAATGGACTGAGAGCGTGGCTTTCTCCAGCCACTGGTCATGATGGCGGCACTAACAAAATATCAATCTCGCTCTCTTTTTCCTCTGGGAAAAGGGAAAACAGTTGCAAGGTGCTAGTCGAAGGAATTAATTAAAAAAACAAAGCAACAGCCATTTTTCTTTCTTACCCCCGACACACCAAATCTTTCATCCAGTACAGTCTCCAGTCTCCAGAGGGTCGAAGACATCCGATCTGTCTCCTGACCCCGAGTTCTGATTGGAGAACGCTTCCTCACCTGAGTCCTGACTGGACCAAACGCAGGGTGGGACATCCCCTGCCTTAGGCCCGCTACAAATTTAGCCAACTATAGGCAACGAGCCACCGCTGCTGTACCCTCAAAAACTAACAACCATGTTTTCCCCCAAGAGACACACCAGGGCTCACGGGCCCAGCACTGGCACGAGTCTGTGTGAGGAGGCCTAAATAAATCCTCTGGAAGGCTCTCTCAAATAAAAACAGCTTAGGTCAAACCATTTTTCTCTGTAGTTTATTGGGGATGGGTGTGGAAAATTAGCCTCATTAATGCAATGCATCCGATGACTGTTTTTTTTTTTACATTGTAACAAGGCTTAACTACATCCCTGACAAACAGACAAACAAATACAAACATAAATAAATGTCCACAACTCACACACTACAAACGGCTACATGCTACAGGATACAGCAGGGGAGACACAGTAGGGCCGCCGCTTTTTGCTATTTATCTGGAATCGGCTCGTTTAAAAAATATAAATCTAACAATTTTGCTTGTGCTTCTGTTTAAATACCCATACGGGCCTTGCAAATACGATTAGATTGATTTGAAGAGCCGTTCATATACATGTCATATACTATAAACATTTCCATCCGGTCATTTCTGGATTGTGAAGTGCTGACTGTGCATTTTACTCGACTTTAAATGGTCCTCTTGTTGTAACCTCCTGCTTTCTGAGTTTAAAGGCTCTTTGCTGACTGCCAACCAAGATTCTGTGTGTAGAATCGGGGAAACTGGCTCCACAGTGCATCCACACATGGCCCAGTGGTATGGCACACTTGCCAGTTTTTTTCAGCTGATTATCTTCTTCTCCTATAGATGGCTATATGTGGCAGGTCCCTGAAACATCTGGGGCATTTCCAATGCACGTGGGACGTGGGGAAGGAGACTATAATCAGGAACCAGGAAGTACAAACACTGCATTTCCTGTTTTTGCATTTCCTTTCACAGAACTGCTCCCGTCCAATGGGGCCCCAGGTAGTGTATCGGTTTAATGCCGGGAGTGCAAGCTGCCTACTGTAGTCACGGTTCAAAACCTTACTGTGTGCCAGTCGGACTCTGGCCGGGAGCCTCGATCGGAGGGTGGCTTTTGGCCGTCCGCCCCAGGGGGTGGGGGGAGGTATAGTCGGCACAAGCTGACAGAGGAGCAGTAAGGGCGTTCCTAAAGAGCAGGGGGCGAGGTTCTGTCTCGGAAGAGGTGGATCATTGCCGGCCTCGGGATATTAGCTTGACCCGGAGGAAGGGAGGAGGGTGAATTGAAATAAATAGAAGGTTGAATTGGCTACTAAATTGAGAGAAAAACTGGGAAATCATTAGAAACACTTTTTTATTTTTATAAGAACTTCTCCCGTCCACTGTCAAGCCCAGCCACTCAGGGGAGAGACAGAGTACCCAAATTTCTTTACCAAGATGGTGGACAGTGATCCAGTACAGGGAACAGAAAAGTAAATGGTTATTCTTTGGGGTGACCCCTAAGTCTGCTCTTAGGTTTGCTATTGGCACAAAGTATTTATCTTTGATCTGCTCTGAGATTAGCCTACTAAAATGTGTGTCCAGGGCTCGCTGGAATTGTTAAAAAAGCAAAAAAGATAAGAAAAATAAACACTCCCTTCAAGTGGTGACTCACAGATGACGCACTCACTTTCGCTGTTCTGGCAAAACTAAAGCGATCTCCCAGGCACTTTTCAGCTGATTTAGATTTTACCAAGTTATGAGCACTAATCATATGATAAATAAAAGATTACGTGCTAAATACTTTAATCAGCCTAAGAGCACATATTTCTCCCAAAACATCCATTTGCTTCTCTGACCACTGGAAGTGGGCTGCTTGCCATATCTTATGCCGAAGTAGTGCAATATCGCTCTTACCTGATTGGCTGTGCGTGGAAGCGGACATGGCCACCGCACCCAGCTTAGTTATAAACTGAATTAGCAATGTGGAACCATCAATAATTCATAGCTCCAACCCCAGTCCCAACAGTGGAAAAGCAGGCGGTTCCACAGTTCCAGGTTCTCATGCCAACAGTGGAAAAGCCCCCCGCATTTGAATTTGAATTTTTTCCCCCAAACCTAGGCTTGGACTTGAATGATAACCAGCGCAGGGCAGCTGTAAAGGATGCAGGAGCAGAAGAGAGGTTGGGGGAAAAGCGCAAATTCAAATGCACCATTGGTGGGAAAGCTCCCATTGGAGTCAGTGCAGTGGCTGTAACAGGATAATGAGCAGCAGGGCTTGAACGAGGAGCCAAGCCCCCCGGGACTGGGATTGTTTCTGAGTAGGGCGGGGGTCGACCCGGGCCAAAGCCGACCCCATTTCCCAGGCGTCCGCAAACAGCTGAGAAACAGCACTCGCCAGAGCACCCGGCCCCAGGGCCATTTCACAATGAGAACAACCAGACTGCCACCACTTCCTGCAGGGGCCCAAGGACAAACCCAAACTGGACTAACACCAGCGCAGCCTACCCCCTTCTCATCCCCCCCCATCCCCTCCCTCTTCTCTCCCTCAACATCTATCATCTCTCCTTATCTGTATCACTCCCCTTGTATCACTCCCTATGCATCCACCCCTTCACTCGCATTTACAAAAATCACTGGACTTTGCAAATTTGATGCAAATTCAAACTCAACTACACAACGATAAGAAAGATCATATTTCAATACAGCAAGAGTTTACTTTTTAAAAATAATAATAACAACAATGCAGTCTAACACACATTTTCACTTTTCACTCTGAAGTTAGAGTGAAAAGAGAAAGAGAAAGTTCACTCTGCTCCCTGTAGCTCGGACAAACAAAACATGCCTACTTCCTGTGAGAATCCCTTTTAAAGTTTTTTTTAAAACCTTCCAGACCCCATGCACCCGAATGGATACTCATTCCCCGCCCCCTCACATTCTGTCCGTCCAATCGTGCACACAGAGGAGAAGGAACGCATGAAGGCAGGCCCCCATCGCGTGACTTCAGTAAGTGACTGCAACATTAATAATAAGAGATTGAGATGCAGAAGAGTCACGAGACATGGATAAAACACAGCACTATGCACATTTACACATACCTGGCCAGTCTCTCTACATTTAGCATTTAACATTTGGCAGCAGTGTAATTTAATGGTGAGGGAGCTGGGCCTCCAACTCACTTAACCTGAATTGCTTCAGTAAATATACAGCTGTATGCTGTAAACATGTAGAGTATGTAAAAAGAATGTAAGTGTAAAAACTGTTTTGGAAGTGTCACGTTTCTCTGGATAGGGGCATCTGCTAAGCAAATACATTTTACATTTATATTTTATATATATTGCAAATATATAATGCAATGTAATGAGCAATTGCCACTTCAGCACACACACACACACACACACACACACACACTAGAGCTGTGAGGGTATGAAATATTCATGGTATGATAATTGTACTACTCAATATCACGGTTTTCGGTATATCACAGTATCAGTGTTTAAGCTAAAAAAAATTTTTTTTTTTAAATAGCAAGTTTACAACTCAATCTGTTTATTGTATGGCTCCTTCTAGATATTTTTTTGATTTTATATCATTCTAATTGAAAAATAAAACAAAAACTGCAACTGAATACAGTTCACTTCTTGTAATTGTATGTTTAAATCAATTTAAATCATTCACTTTGCGAATTAAGCAACATTTTGCTTTATCGCGTTATCAGCTTTTTGGATCTAGTACTATATTTAGCTACTCACTCATGATGCTCACGGAGGTGGAATGCAAGGTTTGACTTGTTTGACAAGAGTTGACCTCCTCTGGCCATTACATGTTTCCCACATTTTCTACAGATCCGTTCTCAACAACACCACCATCTTTTTTTCTGAATCGAAAGTGAGTCCACATGGATGAACGAGTTCGCTTTTTGTGGGGATATAATTAGTAATTGCATCTGAATCAGCGTCAGACATCGCAAGTTTTATAAGGGACTGCAAACGGAGATTTATGCCATGTAGCTAGCTAGCTAATAACAGCTACCTACCAGGGTTGGGAAATGCGAGGGAGTTGTCTGCACGTGCGCAATCACGTTGTAAACAAAACAAAATGCAAGAACAGCCAAAGAGGTGGTGGGATTAAATGACATTAGCAGACACCCCAGGTCCAGTATTATATTATTTAATAATATTATAATTAATTATTATTTTATTTATACATTTCGGTAGGGCAACGGTTGAAATGAATATAGCTTTTGCCACGTGATTTAATATCATGGTATTACGTTAAGTTTATGATAGTACTATATCATATTTTAATATCGTGGTATACCGTCATACCACTAATACACAGAAACACACATATATACACTCAGAGGAGCATGACATTAGTGGTCAATTCCCACCCGTTCTTGGCAGGTTTGTTGGCTCACTAAATCTGACACCAGTCAGGGTCAATGCCGCCATTTCCAAAGGTCGCCAGCGCCTCGTCTTTTTGGCGCCCGCCTTTCCAGCCACTCTGTGCCCACATTGATAGCGGTATGTGCCCAAACATGCTAGAACGCGTTCTCTGCACAAACAGGCTCAAGGGCCGAGACCAACGGGAAGGCGAACGGCAAAGAGAGAGAGAGATGGAAAAACTATCTGGCCACACTCCACTTACCGGGAGGAAGAGAGGAGACCGGCAAAAAGAGAAAGACAGGAAGGGACCCAGAAACCAGACGCAGACGTGCTGTACGTACGATATATTTTGGTCATAGGGCATAAAAGAGGGGAAGGATCGATATCAAAACAAGAATGTAGCAGGAACAAGCTTGTGAAAGTTCTCTTGAAAGAGGTTTAGTTTACAGGCAATTTATCCGTGTGGTAGTTAAGCACAGGAAAATATGACAATGAAAAAATGCAGATATCGATTTCTTCCCCCCCCCCTTTTAATTTTTTGTGGATATTGATTTCGGGCCCTTTTTAACGTGCACCATTCTGAACTCCCGACATGCAATTCAAGCTAAATGCGTTCTGTCAGTTAGGAACAGATTGTGAACTGGTGAACTGAGCAGGTAGATTTAGAGACTTTGCTTGTGAGACGCGTGTAAATAAAGCGGGAATGGCGGGGCGCCGACTTATGCTGCAAAGGCACTTTGGAGGTTGTCAACGAAACGACGTACAAAAAAAAACACAGAACGGAAAAGCCACGTGTGAAAAAGCCAAGTGTGAAAACGCATCCTCCAGCTACTTTATGAAAAAAAAAAATATATATAATTGTGACATCATAAAGCAGTTATTTTAAGGTAATTCTGATGCCCCCAACGACCCCACCACCCGACCGCTCTCACTCCCGTGCCACGCCCGAGCGTGAGCGACGAGGCGCGTTATCGCTGAATCTTGTCTCCGGGCTGTTGCAGTGCGGTGTTCCTCGCAACGGGCGGAGAATAGAGCCAAGCCCAAAAGATTGTTCTAATTTCCTGCGCTGTGATATCGATCTCAATGAGGGAGCCATCAGGCAGAAAATTACTGCAAGGAGCTCGACACCCCCGCCAGCGCTGCACAGAGCAGACAGGAGCAACACGGAGAGGAGAGAAGGGAGAGGGGGAGGGAGGAGGAGGAGGACGGGGGGGAGTGAGAGAGGAAAGGATGGAAAGGGAAGGGGAACAGAGAGAAAAGGAGGAACGCAGAGAGGGAGAGAGGGAGGGAGAGAGAGAGAGAGAGAGAGAGATAAGAGAAAGGGAGATAAATAGAGGGAGGTGGAGAGAGGGCAGAATAAGAGGGGGAGCGAGAGAGTGACTGCAGAGTGATGGGGATGGGAGGAGAGGGAGAGGGCAGTGAAGAGCTGAAAGAAAAGGAGGAATAAGGAGAGAGAGAGGGAGAGAGAAGTTAGATGATGAGAGGTAGACAGTGGAAAGGGGGTGAGAGGGATAGAGAGGGAGGGGTGGCAGGTAAGAGGGGGCCAGCAGAAGAACCATTCACTGAATGAGAGCCATTCTGACAGGACGGGAGAGTGAGGGAACGGTGGGAGAGAGAGAGATTAGGAGAGGAGAGATACAGGAGCCGAGCTCATGTCACACGTTTGAAGAGCGGGCATAAAGTTTCACTGGTTTCACGCCGAGAGGGTTCTCCAAAAGGCCTGCTACCTACCGAGCATGTGCAGGCATTGGGCAGGTCACATGACGTCCCTGCCTTAACCTGCGCAGATAACTGGCCTCTGGCACCTGGCAGCATTCATGCAGTCAAGCCACGGATTACATTACAGCTGCATTATATATAGTAATCTGTGGCAGTCAGGTGAATAAGGGATGGTTGTTACTGGAGGGGGCTACGGTGGTTTAACAGCCTGACATTCCTGCAGCATGGAGATATGCGGAAGGGGGGGCTAATCCTTGAAAGGGAAGTTGGCTTAATCAGGGCAGAGATTACAGAAGAATGCAGAAACACGCTAAATGTAAATATGCTGCTCATGATCTCCTCT
This sequence comes from Aldrovandia affinis, assembly GCA_029706075.1. Classification (NCBI taxonomy): domain Eukaryota; kingdom Metazoa; phylum Chordata; class Actinopteri; order Notacanthiformes; family Halosauridae; genus Aldrovandia; species Aldrovandia affinis. Next base: position 63,692 of record JAINUG010000260.1, read on the forward strand.
GCCCTGGAGCACTGGCGCACACACTCAGACACACACACACACTCACATACACTGGCACACGCACACGCGCACACACTCACCATATATCCAAGATTAATTTAGCCTCCGATGTCACACCTAGCGCATTATTAAGGAGTGGGATGAGCACTGAGATCATGTACCCTGTGTACAGGTGTAACAGTATGCACCTGCCATTGGCTGTTCCGGTCCACTGCCCTCACCACAACTCCACCCTGCTGCATACACGTACAAATGTGCGCAGGCATGGTGCGTCGATGCAAACCTACACACAGACAGACACAGACACAGACACACGCACACAGATAACAGCAGCTAATGAGGGGCCCACACAAGGGACCTTTAACCAGTGCCTATGCATCCACCCCACAGTTTCTCTGAGGGTGGCAAACTCAGTGTCGCTCTTATATATGCCATTTAGCAGACGTTTTTATCCAAAGCGACTTGCAGGAGTGAAAATGCATACATTTTTCTAGTATATGTTGTCCCAATGGCAATTGAACCCACAACCTAAGCGTTGTCAACGCTGTGCTCTACCTACTGAGCCGCACAGAAGCACAGAAGCAGAGCTCTTCTTACCCGGGTTGTGACCATGAAAAAGGGCGTGGCTAAAGGTCATGTGGCGTCACCCCATGCGAACGCCTCTCCTCCATCACTCACGGTTACGAACCTGAGGAGCTCACCACGGCCAGCAAAGGGCCTGAAAGACCTTCTATCAGATAACGGCAGAGTAGCTAGTCCCAGGAGTGGGATGGGGGGGCCAACAACCGAGCTAGACACAGACGCGGAGCGAGAGCTCGTACACGCTGCCTACACACACGTATACACAACGACCCTAATGAACGCAGCAGAGAGAGACGCCCAGAGCCTCTGCCCTCTAAAACGGGGCCAATATGGCCGCCTGGCATAGGCAGGCACTGCTTGTCCTTACCGAAAGGTCCCTGCCACTGCCTAGACGAGAAAATCCTGTCAATAAGAACAATCTGGAGAGGAGGCGGATGCAAACAAAGACAGTGGCTGCCTCATCCTCATCCAGACCTGGTCTCAGACACTGGAGCTCCACTCATTCGACCCCGAGAAAATCCCACGGGACACGACCAATCACAGGACGGCTATGGATTACAAGGTGGAAACCAGAAATAAATACTGCAGGCAGTCATGACTGGCATCTGCTTGATGGAAAAGAGTCAAAACCCGGAGAGAGAGAGAGAGAGACAGAGAGAGAGAAGGGGGGGGAAAGGGACAGGAAAGAGGAGGGGAGTGGGGTACAAGAGAAAGGGAGGGGGGCAGAGGACCTGCCAAACTGGACAGGAACAATATCTTGGTCTGTCCTGCACTTCTTGAACCGTGAAGAGGTTCAGAAAAAATGGCTTCCTCTACATCGGTCACTCCTTGACCCGTGGAGGCCAGATGCCGAGGTGAGCAAAATTCTACCTTCCCCGACATGTTGCCCTTTCTGTACCAGGATAAAGTCCCATCCCCATGGGGAATGAGAACGATAATTATGACCATAGAGATCAAATGAAAATACATCATTCCGATTCAAATGGAAGAAAGTGTCCACACTACAAAGATAAACTTGAAAAATGATCCACAACTACATTGATATAGTTACTACACCTGTGTTATAGTGCGCTGTCTGTACCCATAACATTACATTACATTACAGGCATTTCAACGCTCTTATGGAGCGACTTACAGTTTACATTTCTTTACAATCCATTTATACAGCTGGATATTAAGCAATTCAGGTTAAACCTTGCTCAAGGGTAAAAGTGTCCCACCTGGGGATTGAACCTGCAACATTGACAAGCCCAGCTCCCTAACCATTATACCACACTGCCTACCCGTGGGAAGCATGTGCGTGTTGACTGACAGCCATGTGGAATAATAAAAACACTGTTGGTGTGCATGCTCGTGAACTTTTCATAGCTTATCGTTATACTTGGGAGTTCTCATTATGTTTCCTGGTGGAGATGGGCCTTAACAGACAGTGGGAAACAGACAGACGGACGGACGGACGGGCAGAGGGCTGCGGTGGGGGGTGTCGGGGCCTACCTGTAGCCTCGATGTAGCGGATGCACTTGTCGATGAAGACGGGGATGGGCCTCTCCGGGGTGACCACATTGACCAGGGGACGCCGAAATAGTTGCTCTCCAGCGGCTTGGAGATGGAGTGCCGGGGCTTGGGCCGCGTTTTCTGAAAAGACACAGAAATGGCGGTCAGCGCCGTCCAGGAGACGCCACGTCCCCCCTTTCCAAGCGGACGCAGGCGTCGCCGAGGAACGTGTTTTTGTGTTTTTACATATTCTTGAATTAAGCCACCCACATGATGACGGGGGGGGTGACGAAACACACGTGCACCGACAGTTGCGCACACACGCACGCACACACGCACACACACACGCACACACACACTTTTGATCGGAGCATGGGGTTGAGTGGTGTACGTCTTTAACTGCAAAGGCCTGATATGATATTCTGATATTCAAGAGTGCTGGTACTTGGGCTGGTCTTCCTGTCATCAGTTAATCTCCTCCACTCTTCAGTATTTGGTGAGGTTTCCACAAAATTACGCCATTTAATTACATGAGCCAGAAAGAAAAGGAGGGATGAGGAGAGAGCACCAGAAAACAGAAAATTGACTGTAAGCTTTGAAAAATGGTCAGTTATTCCAACCTTTACAACAATTTCCTTTGTCTACTGCCCGTGCAATTTCATCACTTGAAAATAATAAAAATAAACTCTCTTTCTCTCTACTGCCCTCTTCAGGTCTACAGCATCAGTGGAATTTCCCTGAGGACCCCTACTGGCGAGTTTGTTCCATAATGGCGGGCCACATTTAGCTGGAGGCGACTTTTAATAAGCCGTCAGCTAGGAAAAGTCACAAGACCCTTGTCTAGCAAGAAGATTAGCTCCTCCTCTGATCTCCATTTGGTCCCGCCCTAACCCCTTCTCCTGTTGTTTTCATTTGCCGTCCCCATTCCACACTAATATTCACCTAATCAGGACGCCTCCTACCCCGGCCTACCCCAGAATTGGGTCTCGAATTGCCATTGAAGAATGGCTTAATTGGCCTTACAGTGTTAGACAGTACGCCATTCTGGTGTCGGACACCCCTGTTTCAATTCTGCTTCAATGGAGTCCCCCCTCTGCTAGAGCCCATTGTGCCTGTATTTATGTCTCCCTCCTCTCCTTGCCTCCTTTGACTTCTCCCTTATAGAGCTTACAAGCACACAATATAATAATATATGCCATTTAGCAGAAGCTTTTATCCAAAGCGACTTACAGTAGTGTGCATACATTTTTCAATATATGTGGTACCGGTGGGAATTGAACCCACAACCTAAGCTTTGCCAATGCCATGCTCTACCAACTGAGCCACACAGAACCACTGTGATGTACTGCCAGAGAGAGAAAAAACACATACAACAAAACAGAGTCCTTCCACCAAAGAGAGAGAGAAAAAATCAGTTGATTACAAAACACGCTGTAAAGAAAACAGAAGCCGGAATCCTGCCTTTCTACTCCCCCCCCACTTCACACTACGCACACACACATAGAGTACATACACTCCTCGGTTCACTGCTAATGGGAGAGTTACAATGAAACCTGGAGCCAGAGGAATTTGAGGCATTCCACCTGTGGGACGAGGCGAGGGCACGGTGCGGAGGGACCGTTCCAGGCGCTTTTCCGGGGGATCCCCTCAGGGGGCGTTTCAGGAGTGGCTACTGCAGCATACGTGGGACAGCCCACTCACTCACCTCCAGCGTAACAGTGCCTTCTGGAAAGGCTCAGGGCGGCCCCAGAGACGGGGGACAGAACGCCCAAGAGCTGTGGTGTTGAGCGGCCTATAAGGTCACAGCGTTTATCACCAGCGTTAGGCAACTCAGGCCCTGGGGCTAACTTAGCCTCCGCCACTGATGCGTTTACGGGTCCTGTAGCCGTATCTTTAATTAGCGGCTAATCTCGAATCTGGGGTCTGGAAAAAAACTAAACAACAGGTAACGCAACTCCAGAGCCCTGTTACCAATCCAATTGAGTAATAAAGGACCCAGAAGCTGAGAGAACATTCCAGGCCCTGCCACCCGCCCCTCAGGGGCCGAACAGTACCCATCCCCAGCGTTCGCGTCCACAAATGAGTCAATTTCACGAAACAAAAAAAACGAAAAACAGGCAAAGCCGCCTCCTCGAATGTCGCGAGCATTCTGGCGCGGTGCGGCGCCCGGCTCCGTTTAAACGGCCCTGACTGACATGCCTGATTGCGACAATTTCCACAAAACACTGCATGCTGGGCTTATTTTTGCCTCCGCGATAAATAAATAAATACAAGATAGATAAATAAATAAATAAAGTCGGAAAAAAAAATCTCCAATTACACATCCTGCTCATACAGCACTTTGCTGAACGCTCCCTGATCTCACGGTGAAGCACATTACCGCAGTCGGATAGATTGGGGACATTATGCCCGAATAGGAAGCGCCGTTCCACAAGAAAAAAGGACAGCTTTGTCCACACGAGTTCCACGCTTTGGTATTTCCCCCCACTCCATCACCGAGAGACACCAGCCGCCGCGGAAGAGGACGAGCGCAGATTACTGCAATGCGGATCTGCGCAGGTCTGTGCTGACTGCGCGCACAGATGAAGTAGAATATAGAAGTAACCTGCAGGTTTGGAGCTAGCAATTAGCCTGTGGGTAAAAGCCCAGATTGGACCCTGGACAAAGAGGAGCTGTAGATGGGGAAGGTGCCCGGACATAAATCAAGTTTACAGTTCCTGCTCTTGCCTTTTCCTCACCTCCCTTTGAAAAAGAAATATCAGTTTTTTGGCAAAAAAGAAGCAAACTCAGGTAGCATTGAAGGAGATTTTTCTGTGGCACAGGGGTCTGGGTTATACTTTGCTGTGGGGGAGGTCAGGGTCATATGTTCCCCCTCTTTTCTTCCGTTTTGTCTGTAATTGGTAACTGTACTATACTCTTACACCACTGCTGTGCCATATGCATCTGTAGCTGAAGAACATCCACTCCTCTTAAACACTCACCACTCACTGGCCAATCCCCACACTACAGGCCACCACAGGGGAGCTAGCACTGGCCCCATCTTTCACTGATAACACCTGGTGACTTATAGACACCTGTTGAGCAGCGGGGGGGGACCAAATCCTACCTGATGTTATGGCCGGGGTGTTCCCAAACTTTCTGAGTCCTCAACCCACTTACTGAGCCTATTCGATTTAATATGTAACCCAGTCCATATTAAAATGCAACCTAACATATGATCAAATTTGGAATTAAAATCTCATTCCCCCCCCCCAAACAAATGTCAAAACAACTGCATTCCTCCGTAACCAGTGGCGTGTGGGTGACAGACGCAATGTGTTCTGTACACAAGTGTTCCGGGTGGCCCCGCCTCAAACCCCTCCCACAGCCCACCACAGGATCCTCACACAGTTTTGGAACCACTGAGAAGCGGAGGACATTTCTTGAAATCCATTCAATTCCAACTCCAATGAGATCCGTATCAGTAAATGGACTTGACACGACTTTGACATTCATTTGCCTTCCTCCTTAAATCTACGCAATGCAGATGATATTGAAAAACGTTGACTCCAATAGAAATGGTATTGTATTGCAGCGCAGCCCGGGAGAAGGGGCCCTTTCAGATCAAGGCAGAACAGGGTGAATAGGAAGTATCTTCTTCCTCTCCATATGAAGCACGGCACCACATACACACGCCTGCAGGTACACTAGCACCCAAACGCGCATACATATACACTCAACCCACGCACAAACACAGACACACATGCCTGCGGGTACACGTACATATAAATGTAACCCACGCGCACCAACACACACCACAAACATGCCTGCGGGTACACACACACACACACACACACACACACACACACACACACACACACACACACACACACACACACACACACACACACACACACACACACACACACACACACACACACACACACACACACACACACACACACACACACACACACACACACACACACACACACACACACACACACACACACACCCTTTTGGTTAAATTATGAACTGTTTGAGTTATTCATTGGCAGTACCAAGTAACATAGGCTTGTGAAGGAAGGCTCATTATAAATATTTCTTCTCCAGTTTTACAGTGATACAGGTAGGTAATTATCAGCAGCACAAAATTATGAAGGTGCAAAGGCACGTCACACTCCTGGTGTGAAATGAGAAATGAGGGCAATGTGCTTCTGGGTCGTCATAGTTACAATGCAGGTTTATCTGGCCTTGCCTCACTTATACTAATATAATCAAACAAGTGACACAACATGACATTTTTACATCCGCAACCTGAGACACATAGTACCTCTTTTTACACAGGGAGGCCAGGTCAGATAGTAGAGGCAGAAACACTTGGGATTATTCAAGTCCAGGCTAGATGCAAGGACATGACGAGCCTAGATGGGCTGAACGGCCTGTCCTAATCATTATATTTTCTTATGTCCTTAAGTGTACACGCGCACACGTGTATTACATGCACCAGGGTTCCCACTAAATTAATATTTATATTCTCCAGCACTTTTCAAAGGCGTATTAGGGATGAATGTATATATCAAGTAAGATTTGAAAGTCACTGATGATTTTTTATGGTGAGCTTAATGCACAAACCAGTGAGCTAGCCAATTTATCACTAATACAAGCAAACAGACACACTGCTACACTACAAAAAATGTAATGGCATCAAGCTAGTAAGTTAGCAAGAAAGAAGGGCATATAACACACGTAGAAGAAATGGTGAGAAATGAAGACTTATCCTTTGGGGCCCGTTTTTCCTTCACTTGGCTATTTGACCACTTTCCATGGCTTTTGATGACTACGAAAATATTTCTGAGGATTTTAAAGGACAGAGGGGACCCCTGATGTATGCACACGTGTGCTGAGGTGCGTCGGAGTGTGTGATTAGGCACATTAGCGTACGATGAGGTGGCATTAGCATGTGCTGAGGAAAGTTAGCGTGTTCTACAGCGTATAAGGGCATGATGAGGTATGTTATAGCGTGCTCATGAAGGTTAGTGTGTGTGGTGACCTGCTAAGGCACATTAGCGTGTGATGAGGCACGTTAGAACGTGCTCAGGAAGGTTAGCGTGTGCCGTGACGACGAGCGTGTGCCGAGCCGTGTTAGCGTGTGAGCCGTGAGGTGTGTGTCCGTGTACCTTTCCGGGCCGGCGCAGGCTCCTAAGGATGTTCCTCCTCTTGGGGTCCTCGCCCTCCTCGGTGAGGGAGTTGTCTCCCTTGTGCGCGCCGCCCTCGTCCTCCTTGGCCTTGGGCGGGCCCCCGAGCTCGTCGTCGCTGCCGATGGAGAAGCTGGTGCGGAAGCTGCTGAACTTCCCCAGGCGCTTGGAGCGGTCGCGGTACAGGCGGGGCTTCACCCCCAGGGCGGAGAGCTTGCGCCGGCGCTCCAGGGAGCTGCTGTCCGCCTCGCTGTCCGAGCCGTTGCCGCCGCCATTGGAGTGGGACTTGTTGGCGTTGCGGATGGTGATGATCTTGCCCTGCGTGCTGTCGTGCGGCACCGAGTAGATGTTCTCCTCCTCGGTGGGCCGGGGCTTGGTTACCGCGTCCATGGGCTCGGCGTAATCCGAGGGGTCGTAGCCAGCGTCCCCGCCCGGTGCCCACGTGACCGCCGAGGGCAGCGAGCGGCGGTTGACGCCGAGTCCATGTAAGGGCTGAGGTTGACCTTGCGGAAGTCGAAGGTGACCGTGGGCTTGGGCCTCACCTGCGGCGGCACCTTGTTGTTGAGCTTGCTCTCGAAGGTGCTGATCTCGGAGATGACCGAGAACGTGTCGCTGGCGTCCAGGTCAGGGAGCTTGAAGCTGCCCCCGTGGGAGGTGAGGGTGCCGTCGTGCGAGGGGTAAAGAGGCGAGGGCTCCACGTCGTCCTCCGAGTCCAACTGGGCGGTGATGGGACTGGGCGAGCTGCATCGCGGGGAGTGGACGCTCTCGTTGGTGCTGCAGGCCTCCGCCACGTGGTCGTACATGTGCGTGGCCTCCACGATGGTGCGCTTCTCCACCGCCTCCTTCAGGAAGGGTTGCAGGAGGTCCATCCGGTGCAGGCCCCCCACCACCCCGCCAGGGCCGCACACCACACTGCTGAAACGGGCCTCGAGCTCATGCGCCAGCTCCTCCCCCTGGGCCAGCTGCTCCCTGGCCGCGTCGCAGTCCGCCAACTCCGCCTGGCTCTCCCCGACCGCCAGCAGCTGCACGGGGATGATGTCCTGCACCTCGCACAGGAAGGCGCACAGGGTCTCCAGGGAGGCGCGGCGGCGAGCCGAGTACACCGCGATGTAGCCGTGCACCAGCCGGCTCTTGCGCAGGGAGAACGACGAGTGGTAGGAGAGCAGGGAGAGCTCGATGCTCTGCCGCTGCCCGCCCACCGTCAGCTCCAGCAGCACCGAGGTGCCGCTGGCTAGGCTGGAGGTAGGCCGGCAGTGCTGGGGCAGCAGGAAGGGCGAGAGGAGCTGGTCCACGTCGTAGGAGTCACCGCACATCAGGCACATGACCACGCGCAGGTCCGCCTCCGGGCTCTGTTGCAAGTGTGAGTCTCTGAAGCCCGGTGGGGGGGGCAGGGGTGGGGAGCTGCTACCCAGGCTCCTCCGGGAGTCCAGGAGACCCTTCAGGACCTGGTTGATCTGCTTCTCATTCACGTTTCGCCCATAACCGATTCCGGGTGAGGACGGGTCCAGGAAGCTGCATTGTAACTTGCCGGCCACCTGCTGGCCCTGCATGATCAGGGTGTGGGCCGTCTCCCCGCCGATGTCCCCCATCGACCCCACACCTCGCTTGGTGACCAAGAGGAGCGACATGGGCAGCTGGACCATGTGGTTGTCCCTACGACCCAAGGTGGACTCTCGCACCTTCTCGACGCTCTCCATCACATACGAGAGGGACTCCTTGGAGTTGTAGAGGCAGAGGCAACCATGCGGGGTGAAGGTGGGAGTGTGGAAGGAGTTGACCGGCAGGCGCACGTTCCCCTCAATGGGCCGCAGCGCCAGCTCGTACATCTTCCCGTCCAGCACGTACCTGTCATCATTGGTGCACAGCGCTCGGATCTCGTTAGCCAGCTCCCTGGCTAGGCCGTCCTTCCCCAGTATGACCAGATTGATCCGGTCGGCCTTGCCCTCACCTAGCTTCTGGGTCCCATCAAAAAATGGGTAGCGGGTTGGGAACCGGGAGGCCAGGAGCTGCTCGATCTTGCTGTCCACGCACTGCGGGCTGTTGGGGCAGGTCTCCTTAGTGGGGTGGTAGACGAAGTGGATGTGCTTGAGCACCAGTGCGTCCCTCTCCGCCTGGAGCTTCTGCAAGGCCTTGAACCTCTGCTCTTCCCCCAGCACCTCCTGAATGGCACCCATCTTCTCCTTGCTGGGCTTGGCGTCCACCTCCAGCTCATAGAAGAGCTCAGAGTACTCAAGCAGGAGTTCCTGGAAGTCCTCCTTGGCGCGGTCGATGATCTCCTTCTGGTGCCGGTTGTAGATGTCCAGGTACTCCGGCTCCTCCAGCCACTGGTAGAAGTCCTCATTCATGATGAAGCTGCGGGCCTCCTCCCAGGGCTTGCCTGGGGTGACAAAGGGCGAGGTGCCCAGCTTCTCCTTGAACTCCCAGCGCATCTCGGCTCGCTTGCGGTCGTTGCGCAGCTGCTCCAGGTGGCCTTCGTAGACAATCTCCGCCGCCTCGGTCTCCAGCAGGTCCTGCGGGATGCGGTCGTCCTCCATGTTGTCGATGTGGGGTGTGGCCTCCCAGGGCGTGTCCTCCAGCACAACAAACCAATGGGAGAAGTCCCTCTTGGCCTCCAGGACCTTCTGCACCCCGGACCAACTCAGGTGGTCGATCTCATCCAGGTCAGGCACCAGGGAGCCCAGGGCCTGTGGCAGGGTGTTCAGGTAGAGCTTCCGCCGCCTCTCTATGTGCTCCTGCTTCAGTCGGTGCACGTGCTGCTGGAAAAGCTTCTTGGCCTTGGCCGTGCCCTCCAGGAAGACGTACTCCTTGAACTCGGAGGACGTCTGCATGCGGCGGCTAATGTTGAGCCACGTCTCGTTGTGGTGTTTCACAATGCGGCTGACCAGCCATTCGTACCGGTCCTTGGCCGAGGCGATCTGCTGGCTCTGCTGCTTCAGCGCCTCGAAGTAGGGGATGATCTTGGGCTTGCCCCGGCCCTTGTCGATGAGCTGCACCAGGGTGAGGAAGGCCAGGTCCACGTTGACGTTGGAGCGGGCCGAGGTCTCCACCACCTGCAGGTTCTTCTTGGCCAGGGCAAAGGTGTGCGAGTCCTTGATGTAGCGCTCCACGCCCTCGTCGCACTTGGTGAGCACCAGCACCACCGGCTTCTTAGTCTTTGCCAGCTGGTTGTACAGGTTGGTGACAAACTTCATCTGGTCGTCAAAGTTGCGGTTCATGCCCCGGCTCACGTCCACGCACAGCAGGAAGCCGTCCACCTGCAGCTTGCCCTCGGGCATCTGTTTCTGCTCAAAGTCCTGCTCCAGGCCCAGCTGGTCCGTGCAGAAGTACATGAGCTTCTCGGCGGAGGCCAGCTTGGTGGAGGCCGCCCTCTTGATGTAGGGCTGCAGGGCGGTGCTGCGATGGGGCTGGAAGGTCTGGTCGTCGATGAACTCCGTCTGCTCCACCACGTGCATCCGGCACTCCGGCCCTTCCTCCAGCGCTCGCCCGGACTCCCCCCAGAACAGGAAGTGGTCGTTGTTGACCACCCGGCCCCCGAAGTCGCTGGTGCTCAGCACGGAGGTGTGGTCCAGGTAGAAGTCGTCGGCGCTGGGGCGGACGAACCGGTTGCAGAAGCAGGACTTACCCACCCCGCATTGCCCCTTCTCCTTCTCCGTCCCGGACAGACCCACCACAACCAGGTTGTAGGTGGGTGCCCGGGCATCTTGTTTTTTCGCCATCATTATCGCACGCAGGAAATCATCCTGCCATGCCCAGAAGCTCGAGAGATGAGACTGCCTGGGCGCGTTTCCATGCAACTGTTTCCAATCCTCGCAAAATAAATAAATGAAGTAAAACGTTTCTATTTTTGGCTTATCTTATTTATTTACTTTTGTCTCCCTTTTTTTTTTTTTGTTGTTGTTGTTGTGCTGCTAATGTTTGCGCTGTTGTCCTTTGTTTTCACAATGTTATGTAATTGGCTATATCCAGAATGTTGTTTGTTTCGAGTCCTTTTTCAGATATTCTGTGTCCCACAGAAGGAGGAGGAGCGGGTGAGGGAGGAGGGGAATGGGGGGAAAGAGGGCAGTCGGGAGGGGGGAAATGGGAGGGAGAGGGAGGGGGGGAGGGCGGTGCAGAGATTAGGCGAAAGGGCACGAGACCATGCTAGCCCAACCCATCTTGTCCCCCAGCAGTGTGGTTGAACAGCTGAAGCAGCGGAGGGTCTTATAGCTGTCCGTCCTGGATCTGTCCCTGGAGACACAAAAACAGAGAGAGAGAAAGACAAATTTAGAAAAAGAACGAGAAAAATCTGCTTTACACGTGACACGGCATGGCCAAACCAAAAAACTTTCCCCAAAGTTGTATTTCCTCTCCTCTGAAGCTCTAAATGGATAAAATCCGATTGTTGAACGGTTATTATTTTGAAAGGAAATAAAATGATCTGGTGAAATATCAAAGCAAACAAACAGATTGGTACTCTAATGGTATATGAGATCAGGGGTTGCCAGGCTGTGGCTTGAAAAAGGCCCCCATATCAGAATAGAACGCAACACTGGTGTGCACGAAACCGTAACCCTACAAAGCAGATCATTTAGCAGTATCGGCAGAGATGATTCTAGGCTTCCAGTGACTTGCAAAGACACACAATGATTCTCGTTACCCGCAAACACACTCTGAGATGAAGGCTTTGATAAGTAGTCCTTTGCTGGAGTTATTAATTAGGCAACAAGGGAAGCCCAGCTGTCTTTTAAAAGATTGCCACGCGCGTTGGCTGCTTTCCACAGAACCAAAAAAACGAAAGGAAAAAAAGAAAAGAAAAAAATAAACAGTGCTTTTCTCCGGGTTTCTCCACAGGCGGAATCGAAAACAAGGGCCACTCGTGTTGGCTGATGTGCCGCCGCTAATTACATATGGAAATGAAGGGAATCAACATCTAGAGGTAATAAACTCGAAGCTCCGCATCGCCCGACAGCCTGGAGTTACACAAGACACCAATTTAGTGCAGCAGCGCAACACGCGCTCAACACAACACGAGGGTCACGGCAATGCAGCCTGGAAACAAACGGCAAAGATCGGAAACGAACAAGACTGAGGAATGACAGACTCACGCGGTGGATTGAATTTCACTCTGTCATTGTGGCTACGCAAACAAGGTCCGTTGACAGTATGATGTATCGATGAATCCCATCCCACGCCCAAAACAGACCATATGCTAAGAGAGAACACCAGACTTCAGCCAAGAGGAATACAGATGTCCTGTTGCATGCCAATTTACGAAACAAGCACCAAAACGTCCGGGTTACGTAGACTGGTACAGGATAACGACGAGCATGCAGATTAAACACGCAAACATCGAGTGTGTGGCAGGCTCTGGCAAAACAATCTTTGACAAACATTTCCAAAAAAGGAGACGACACTGGAATATATACAGTATAGATATTTTTAAGTACCAGCAGAAATGCGAAGAAACGTAATTATTATTTTTATTACATTTTTTTAAGTCAAAGGGTGACGTCTTGCGCGTTCACGGTTAAGGTGGCAAATGCTGAAAAATGCGTCGCAGATCCTGAGAGCTGCATCCACAATCTGAGCGGCGTGAGGGGTGCCGCATAGTGCAGTCCGGCAGTCCGCAGGTCGATACGGAACAGACGCTGGGGCCTTGGCCGCCATGGCTTATTCATGAGCCTCCCCCCCGATCGACTCCGTCTCAGACCCGACTTTTTGGCGTAATTAGTCTGCGATCGATGCGCACGTCCCGCAGACGTAGCGTAGCGCGGACGGCCCACGCGGAGGGCCTACAGCACAGCGCTCCAGAAACACCCTCCGGCTCCTTTAACTCTCCTTCCGCCAGCGAAAGTCTGTAGATGGAGCGGTCTCGGGAGAGAGAGAGAGAGAGACGACAGGTCACTATTGTACAAATCGTCTAAAGTTAACCTTCACCGTTATCAGTTGACCTCAAAATACAAATTGGAACTGAAACGGTCCAGTGCTTTCCAACAAGGGGAAGAAAAAAAAGTCGAAGTATTTTAATGTGACACACGTCTGGAAAGTAATGGATCATTCCAACCACGGCGGCTCTGACAAACGACGACAAACGACATATAAATCTTTGATATGACCAACGCTTTCTGTGGGAATTAGGTCCAAAGAGAACTACTCCGGCTGCCATTTAAGCTCTGATCTGCAAATGGATAAAAATAAAAAAATGCAGATAAATCGGTCGATCGGCATCAGTGTTAATCCAATGTTTGGCACGTATAAGCGGAAGGTTTGACTCAAAGAAAAAAACAGCAAATGTATTCGATTTTTTCATTTGGATATGAGCGCAAAGCACGCCGTGGAATCCGCTAGGCACGCAGGCAAATCCATACATTTATCAGAAGTCTCAGAGCTACATAAATCTAAGTGCTATATAAAGACGACCCCCATTCACCGTGACATGTCATCAGGTGGTATATGAATATGAAATATAAAAATGATTAAAAAAAGATTTTCAAACGCAAACACAAAATGAAAAGATGGGAGATTTATACAGAAATAAATACACGTTGTGTAAATATGCGTATGGTACAGGGCTTGCTTGAGGAGACATGCAGGGTTTTAACGGGGAAGACGACGCTGAAGCAGCCCCACTCCTGCGTGCCTATACATTAAACGCGGCCCACATGCATTCGCCATGTACTCATCGGAGCATGGTGACGGAAGTCATCTCTGGAGGCAGATCACCTGCGTCCAACCAGGTCGTGTCCTCTCAAGCCGGGGATTGGGGGAGCACGTTCGTTCCGGACCGATGCTCGCTCGCACGGTTTGTCAATCAAACTCCCACTTTTTCCTGGAGGTCTGAAGGCCATCTGTCCCGAATGCTCTCCGAGGCCTGACTCACGCACAGGTCCGAGCGCTTCCCAGGCCGGCCCCTTAATTGCCGATTCGAGGGTTACCGACAAAGCACTCGGACGCGGGGGGCTTTTAGCGACAGACTCAAGGCGAGCGCTAAGCAAATGCTCTCGGCCACGGCCGCCCGGTTTTTTCTCGCTTCCTGAGTAATGGCGGTAACCAAAGGAAATGATGTAGACACAGCCAAGTGTGTTGACAAATCCATTCACTGCTTTGCAGGGTAATGGGGCATAATGGAGATGCTGATGGAGCAGGCCACTTTTCTGCTGCTCTCCTGTACCGCCCCCTCCTCCTCCTCCTCCTCCGCCCCCACCTCCAGCCGAGCTTTTAAGCACAACAGAACTCTGCCGCATCGTCCACCTGACACGACGGCTACTTAACGCCACCGCGGCGCTCCTCCGGCAAGCCACGCTTTTACACTTCGCCGGAAACCTCGAGCCACTACAGGGAGACGGAAGGACGCGGCTGCTCTGCTTTTAGGAACATCCGGACGTTTCGATTTGAGCGTATACTGGCCTTCGCCACTTTTTCCCCCCCGTTCAAGTCTCAACTTGTGCCAATCGTGGCCTGAAAGCCCACAAGGTTCGCATTTGCCCTTGAGCCTCCAACCCGGCCCGTTACCAAAGAAGCACAATCACTACGTCATTCCAAACACACAACCCTGCCTTACGGTGAGCGGCGGGAATACGAACAACCAATCGGAAACAGAGGAACCAGGGTTGTGGGCTGGCGCTTGCTCCAGACGGCAGTGACGTGTCCCGCAGTCTGGAACAGTGCCAAGCAGAGCCCACATTAGACGAGGCGCCTGGGCATTCCAAAGGGAAGGAGAGGAAGAAAAAATAGGGGGATGTTTAAATAGATATTCTTTATAAAAAATGAAAAGAAACATTCCATTCACAGCTCACGGATCTGCCGCTGCCATCCCATCCATAACCTGCCGTTTCCTATGCAGCGGTTATGGAAAGTGATGATGGCGATGATGGCTGTGCCAGCGATGACAAAGCAAGCCAAGGGGCAGGAAACGCACTTAAGTCTGACTGATGCTTTCACCCTGTCTATTCCTCTCACTGCAAGCACTCTAACGTCAGGGCTGAGGCACCGGTCCTCTCTCTATCTGTCCATTCTCCTCCTCCTGCCTCCTTCTCTCGAGACCTGGGCTGCATTATCGCTGGAGCCAGGGGGGGGAAGAGAGTGGGTGGTGAGCCATCACACGGACACCGCTTCCTGTGCCAGGAAGATTTGAAGTGGCGTTGGAGAAAAATGGACGGGGCACAGGAGGAATAGGACTTCTGAAACCACATGAAAAATTCAGCAGCGCTGCACGGTAATGAGAGCAGAGAGGAGCCCGGAGTTCCTGCTCCTGAGGACTGCTCTGGGTCTGAGAAAGGGGCCCTGCTTTCACACGTACACCCCCCCCGCGCCTTGCAAACACCCACAGAAAAACACACACACACCACATTCTTATCTCTGTCACCTGCCCCCTCACCTGGCGCACGCACACACTCAAACACACACGCACACAACACATGCACTCTTTCAATCAGATGCGCACACGCACGCACGCACACAAAACATTCACTCTTTCAAACAGATGCGCATGCGCACGCACACACGCACGCGCGCACACGGACACGGAGACACACACACAAACACACTCAAAGACACTTAAAGTGTAGCCTCTTTCCAAGGGAAAGGCTAGAGGAATTCTCACACGTGTTTATTTGTACAGACGAACACTCAGCCTTCTCTCCACAAACACACTTAGACTGGCCCCGCCCATTTCCATCACAGGCTCACTGTGGCACGCTGCGCAACAGGGATGTAATCCCGGAGGGATGGTCAGTTTCCTGCTGGATTACACACTCCATGGATTACACAGGCCCTTCCCCTCTTCACATGTCAAGGATCACTCTGTGCCTGAGTATAATTTGATGTTGTTATATAAGCATTATACATCTGACGGCAGGGGGACTAAAACCAGGCCCGGACCTTACTACGGATCCCATGGAGAAGGAGGCAGCCCGGTCATTTGAGAGGTGAGAGCTGTTTGCAGGCAGTGGCATATTGTACAGTATGGCAAATACTACAATATGAAATAATAAGTAAATGCACTGATAGCTCTCTCAGAACAGAAAAACTGGAACGAATGGGCAAATCCCTTTGATGGTCGTGTCAAACCTTCCATA
>JAINUG010000260.1:82500-162500 GCA_029706075.1 Aldrovandia affinis
CCCAGATCAGCCAGCTCACGCCCTACATGGCGTAACGAGATAGACTCCACCCCCCCCCCCAACGCACAGCCAGTCCGGATCAGCATCCAGGCCTGCTACACAAAAAATGTATGGCACAAGGAATAGTCTGGCGAACTGAGTCTGGATCAGTTCAGCTGCTGATTTCATGGAAACAACTGATCCAGGGTCAGTACACAGGGGGGGACCATCTGTTTCCACCCACTTGAACCTGCTGCTCGTGCAGACATCTAGCTGCAGCCCGGCGCACGGTAGAAGCGGGAGAATACGGTCGACGGCGGGCAGCGTGCTCCGACACCAATCACCCAACAGCACCAACAAGGTCCGCGAGAACCCAAGGAACATCCAAGAAAACCAACCATATTCTTTCATTTCACAGCACTGCAATAATAATAACGGTTGAGAAAACAGTGGTGTTTTCTCCTCGATTAGCAGTGGGGCAGCAGCAGCGCGAAGGGAAAGCACTTCTTGGCGCTGTCACCTTGCGCAGACTTGCGACGGTCCGCTATCAGGGGAGATGCGCCTCCTTGCGGGCGGATAGAAGATCCAGTTTCCTCCCCACTCTGATTCCAGAGGCCTTCTCGGTGCGCTCTGGCACGGTGTTGTCGGAGACCGATGTCCCCTGCCCCCCTCCGTCCTGCGGGACGTCCGGCCACCGGAACTACACCGTCAAAGACGGAGCTTGGCTCCCGGTCACATTTGTTGCATTTGTCCGGAGCCTTTCCCCGTACATGCTGGAGCCTGAGACGTTCTGGTCCCACAGCCATCGGGCTCGCCTTGACTAGGCTTCCCACCCGCCGTGAGGTATTTACACCAAACACAATATTCTCCATGCGTTGCACATTTCATTCTCTTTCATACATATTCAGCACAAAGCTAGTGAGCTGTGCGCACACTCCCAAGATTTATAGTTCCTTTGAGGCCCCTGCAAATCTGAAACACTGTCATCAGTTTTCTGGGAGAAATCTTAAGTCCTTCAGTTACTCAGCCCTGGGTTTTTGTGGAATTGTGTTTCATCTGTCCGTTCATCTGTCCGATCGGCCCACGTTCATGCCGTGGTTCCCGCGCTCAACGGCTCACTTGCATGATCGCAAACACCTTGTTTGTTTGGGGGTTTTTTTTGTAGCCCCACCCTCCCCTCCCAATTCACCAGGATCCTCCTTCACCTTTGGCTGACATAATTGAGTGGCATTACCACTGTGTGTAAGTGTGTAAGCCAACAGTCTACTCTGCCATGATACGCTTCCACCCTCCTCTTTTCTGCACCAAAATTTCCCCCCCACCCTCTCTCTGCCTCCCTTCTCTCGCTCTCTCTGCCTCCCTTCTCTCGCTCTCTCTGCCTCCCTTCTCTCGCTCTCTCTGCCTCTCTCTCTCGCTCTCTCTGCCTCTCTCTTGTGCCCTCTCTGCCTCTCTCTTGCGCTCTCTCTGCCTCTCTCTTGCGCTCTCTCTGCCTCCCTTCTCTGGCTCTCTGCCTCTCTCTCGTGCTCTCTCTCTAGCTCTCCAGCTCTCTCCCTCTTCATCTCTCTCTGGCTCTTACTTGATGCCCCTCATCTATTGCGAGCGTCTCAAAAACGTCTGATGAATCCATCTCGGCCGACAGCATCTCTCCAGCGAAGCGTGAAATATCCGTGGCCGTAACCCTCGCCGCAATCCGACTGCAGTTCTCCTTTCATTTCTGTTTCTTTTTTTTTCTCATTTGCATCTGTTACAGCATGAATGAGTGGTTAACGGGAGAAATTAATTTATAGCCAGGATTATTCTTAGAAAAAAGAAAAATGAAGAAAAGAAGAAAAAGATAAACTTTTTCATTAGGAGTTTGATTTCAAGTGATTTTTTTCAAATTAAAATTGAAACCAAGGATATATTTAAATGTTTTACATGATTGCTTATTAGTTTAACACATTAAGGTAGAAGCAGTGGGATGAACAGGCTTCTAAATGGGCAGGTGTGAAGAAAATGGCTGCATAATAACACTGTTTAAAATAATACTTTACTAACTTTACTTTTTTTTCATCACCCTCCCTTCTAATTGTTAAGATTCTGGTTCATGTATTAAATTCATAAAAATCAGTTCCCCTTTTAAAAATCTATTTTTGTGTGCCCTTTCCTCTCCTGTGCTTTCAGGCATTTTTTCCCCAAACACTGTCTTGAGACATAACCCATAATGCATTGCTCACTGCCAACAGGAAGTTAGTGTACTTGTGTGCTGCTGGAACTAACCCAACCCAAATTTGGAGTTTGGATGTTTATGGTTTTCTCACTCCTTTCAAAACTGATGACAGTATCAAAGTGGCGCTACAGATTTCATCGAGACATTTCTTGTGATGTGGAACACTCATTCAGGCCGAAAATGTCACTCTCGTTCTCAACCTGTGATATTGATACAACCTCGCAGATTAAGAATCACAGTGCACCCTTACATTACACTATATGCACTGGTTCAGGTGCTGTTAACCACTCATCTCTCTCGCTCTCTCTCATGCATGCACACACACACACACACACACACACACACACACAACCAAGGCAAACTTCCAACTCCTAGTTTGGTCTCCACTTAAATAAAGAGCAATTAAATTATGTGCTTTCCCACGAAGAGTCAGAATGTGTCCATGCACTGCTGCATTCTGAGACCAATTAAAATCTGATACGACAAGAGTGTTGAGCCAGGGAGAGAAGGGGTGTGTGTGTGTCTGTGTGTGTGTGTGCATGGGGAGAGTGTATGCGTGTGTGTATGTGTCTGTTTACAGGGGAAATGTGTGGGTGTGTATGTGTGTGTCTGTGCGTCTGTGTGTGTGTCTGTGTGCGGCATGGGGAGAGAGTGTGTGTGTGTGTGTGGGTGCATGTGAGGGGAGAGTGTGTGTGTGTGTGTGTGTGCGCGTGTGCATGGGAGGGGGGGAGTGTGTGTGTGTGTGTGTGTGCGTGTGCATGGGAGAGTGTGTGTGTGGGGAGTGTGTGTGCGTGTGTGTGTGTGTGTGTGTGCGTGCGAGGGGTGAATGTGTGTGTGTGTGTGTGTGTGTGTGTGTGTGTGTGTGTGTGTGTGTGGGGAGAATGTGTGTGTGTGTGTGTGTGTGTGCGTGCACTTGCCAGAGATCACATAGGTAATCAGGTACTGTGAGTGCGTGCGTGGAGATTTATGGGTCGAGCTGGCCGCACACTTCCTACATTACGAGCCACTTAAATGTTCTCTCGGCAGTGTTGAGGGGGGTAAAGAGCAGGCGCTCCGGGCTTGGCGCTGAGAGCTGCTCCCGGGTCACCCGCTGGAGAGGACCCACTCACAGCGCTAATAAAGAGAGCAGCGACGGCGCTTTAAAAGCTTCCTGATACGAGCGGCAGAGCGCGGAAAAGACGAGGAGTGGGCCGCGCACTGTGATAGCAGGTATAGGCAGGTGATAATAAGGGCGGAGGGGGGTGAGCAGAGCTCTGCTTTTAACCCATCGACCAGACGGGCCCGGACTGGCCCGCCGACGCAGAGAGAGGAAGCCGCCCGCCCCGCTTTCCCTTTCAGCTCAATACCGAATGGCGCGGGAGGCCGCGGTGAAGCGCTGCACTGCCTCCCGTCCCTGTTGGAAGCCGGCAGAAGCAGCCACGGGGTGACTCATTTCCCCGGGAGCAGAGAGCCGAGCAGACAATCGGTGGTGACACGAGAACACGCCGCAGTGCCAATTAAAACAACAATTTTCCTTCTCTTTTTCTTTTCCTTTTCTTTAAAAAAACAAATATATATAAAATTGTTACCACAGTAACCAAAGCTTGGCACAGAAACGGATGGTGAAAGTTAACTTTTTCTGGTTTGTTTTTAGATCAAGGTGCGCTTTGTTACAGACAGGCTTCTTTGTTGCAGTACATCTTTCATCCGAGACCTTGCTTCATCGGGCAGAAAGCTACCCGTGACTTTACCTTACATTACACTGCATTCCATTCATTTAGCGGATCCAGGGCGACTTGCAGCTCAGGAGAACATAAGTGCGTCCGCATGAGCTCTATGAGCAGCGGCGACACGGAGCAGCGAGCGGCAGCCCCAGAGCGGCGAGCGGCAGCCCCAGAGCGGCGATCGGCAGCCCCAGAGCAGCGAGCGGCGACACGGAGCAGCGAGCGGCAGCCCCAGAGCGGCGAGCGGCAGCCCCAGAGCGGCGAGCGTACGTGCGACATCACTACAGCGCTCTTTCCACTCCCTTCTCAAAAGCACTCTGCTCCCCCAGAGACGATTAAGAGTCATTTTTCCACACGCCGCCATCTGATTCTCGACAGGTGGCGGGTTGCGGCTCGGTTGGGCGCCACCTGCGCGCAGATTGCAATCTTACACGCTCCTGAGCACTGGCAAGCGCGGGGGCTGCGACGCTGCGACAGCCGCACGCCCCAACCGCGCAGCCTGCCTGCTCGTACCGCTGCCTCGGGTGGGGCAGGGTCTGCCAAGAGCCAACGCCACGGCGACGGCAGGAAAGGGGGTGGCGCTGGATAAGATGACATTCCCATTGTGCGGGCGGGTTTAATGCCACCTCTATTTCACAATACCCGCACAGCGAATCCGGGAGGTTTGTGAGGCCTTGTGCTGAATTCCTTCGATTAGCGGTGGCCTGCCCCCTGTGATTTGACCATCTCATAACTGGCATGACCCTCTCACCGCCAGCGTATTCGTCAGGCTGAAAAACCTCTAGGGATAAGAGGTTCTTCCACCAATCACAGGGTTCAGCTCTGTGACATCACAAGTCCTTGGAAGAAAATGGGGCGGTGCCTGTTCACCAGAAACACGGTGGTTTGTGTGGGCCGGGCTTGCACCTTTGACAAATTGGAAATATGCAAGACAAAAAGACCCCTGTGATCATTATGGGGTTCATTCACAGGGAATGCAGAGGAACATCATTGTAGCTGTACTGGACCAGCCATGAACACTGGGCTGCAGATCGGGCACTGGACATTTTGCAACTCATCATCGGGCAAACACAAAACTCCCATGTTTCACTCTCTCCTGACCCTCCACCTACAAAACAACCTCCCCCTTTCCCTGTCAGAGGTGCAACTTGACGCCGCGTTTCAACAACACCGTTGGTCGACGACACCGTTGGTCAGCGTGTCAGCTCACAGCGCTTCTCACGCACTCTTCCTTTCAAATCTGTCCATTTCATCAATGTGCCATCGCACCCCTTCCACTGTACACGTCCATCCGCCTTCCTTTACGTGCCTTTCCCAAAGCAATTTATTTCTGATTGTCGTGTGGGGGGGTAGGGTGGAGGGGATTACGCTGGTGTCTGGCCTCCGTCAGGAGAGTTCAGCCTTCACAATGTCCCCAGGGATGTCAGAACACAGGGAAAAGTCAAGTTCTAGATTTTTCTCCAAGATAAAAGAAACAAATGTGTGATTTCCCCCCAGACTCGGCAGGCTGACCAAACGACCTTGAGCGGGCTCATTCATAACGTCAAATAAAAAGGGCAGCGGGAAAAGAAAACAAAAAAAACACACATACAAGGAAAAATGATAACATCTTCCCGCTGAAGAAAGGCCAGGAGGAAGCGAGTAAACAAATTAAGCTCGATAAACGTTTGCCCCCGCTGCACTTGGGAATACAAACGCAGAAAAAAAAAAAAAAAAAGGGCAAAGAACGAAAAAATAAAACCAGCTGAACGAGAGGCACTGGACTCTATCCTTCGCCTCAAGCTTGGCGTGGAACACTCTGCTGCAACAAGACTAACAATAAGTGCATCAAATACAATCTCGGAGAATCACTCTGGCTACAGCGAGAACGCACAAGCCATTTCCACAGCACGCTAGCAACGCTGTGGGAACGTGACAACGTTGCTTCAAAAGGTTACAGGTTGCCTAGCACGGGAGCAGACTCTCAGAGGTATAATAACTTAACCACAATTTCATAAATGGATGTGCCGTTCACCCCCCACCTTCACCAAAGCGGGATTCCAAACCAAAGAGCCCTTCCTTTTTATTAACCAAAAAAAATAGCTAATTTGGAATTCTTCCGTAGCTCCGTAACAAACTCCAGAACAGTCAAAGTCATACAGTTCCCAGAATGCATTTCGCCATCTCCCACTCAACGGACTGAGTTTAGCTGTGTGCGCGCTAGGTGGAGAAGTGCTGAGTGGAAGGGAAACAGAAATATGACTCAATTATAACCGTTAAAATATGGATGGCTTGACTGGTCCAGGACCACCATCCGAACAAGCTTTGAGGGGTTAGAGTATTTTTTTTACTGAATATCAAGCATCCATTCACTTCTGATTCACCAGAGAAGGGCTTTCAGATGTCAGAGGGAGCAACATTTGAAAGGTGAAATGGAGAGTCACCTGAGATGGTTCTGTGTACTTCTTTTTGACACCTGTAAGGAAAGGAACTTCACAACACGTATTTTGGTGGGGTTTGTTTTTCGGTGCTCAGAGAGTGCTACAGCAATCACGAAAAAACTAGCGGAGAAACCACCTAACTCCACACGCGTCAGAGGTGACCATCCAAAGGTTTGACTGACGGGCTCTTGTGGAACGGCGCTTCGCCAGGGAAGGGGCGGTGTCGGGTTACAGCAGCGTCCTGCTGGACAGGTGTGGTCGTGCTTGAGCGGCACGGTGTGGAATATCTCGCCTGCGGATCAGACCCTGGAGTCTGGAAACGCTTTGGGTTCCTCCTGACGTTTGAATGAACTAATCGGTTTTTTTTGGGCCGTCGGCGAACAACCTGTCCCTCTCTTCGGAGGGTGGAGCCTGTCTGCCTAGTCTCTCCCCGGTTTGGGCAGGGGGGGCAGGGGACTCTCTATCGGTCTGGCCCGCGGCAAGCGCGAGTACTCGACCTGATCATTCCGTTCAAACGGCTGCTGGATCGCTCGCCAACCAAAACATCACACTCTTACTGTATGATCTGCACGGCCAATGTGAGACCGTCGGCTTTAGGCCACAGTGGCCCGGGCCCCACTTCCTGTATCGCCCCCCCCCACTTCCTGTATCAAGCCGCTTCCTTGATCCGGTGATCACAGCGCTCCTGCCTCCTTATCTGAGTGGGAGAGTGGCACGCTGTCCGCGGGAATGTGTCGGAGAGAGACTGCCGCGCCTTCCGGTTATCAGCCGGCGGTGTGAAAATAGGCCGCTCCGTTTCTGCCTCCACTCGTCCTTCACAGCCGGGGCGCGGTGATGTGCTGGGGGGCGCGGGGAGGACAAATGGAGAGTAAGTGAGAGGGAGACACAGATACCGCACCTGAGGGTCAATCGCAATTACAGGAGGTGAGGAATTTATGGACGACTCGCCTTGGGGGAGGGGTGGAGGGGAGCCCAGCCACCCTCGATTCGCCGCTGCAACGTTCCCACACCCCCGTGAAGTTACGCAACGCGTTGGGCTGCCGTAACACCGAACGCCGGGACAGTGGCATCTGCGCAGCCGTCTTTGCGCTCTCCACTCGCCTGGACGTCGCCATGTGACGCATCTGGGCCAATCGCAGGAGAGCGCGAAGAGAAAAGCAACACCCCCCGTGGGATCGGGGGCCTGTCAGCAGTGCACCTGAGGCCCCCGGTGAGACGGAGGCAGTGAGAAGCGCTCAAACTCACACAAAGACAGGACAGAGGTCAGAGCCGCCAAACTCCCCGAAGCGCAAAGACATTCATTACCCAGATACCATCCCTGCAATTACGGTGGGAGTGCGCGGCGCATAACGATCGCGAGGCACAGCCCACAACGACGCACGCAGCCCGACAATCGAAAAGCACCAGCATGCTACCCGGAGAAACGGCGAAATCGCCTCAGCAAGCGGGGGAGCGCTGTTCCGCGCTCGCTCTCCGTTTCATCCGCCACGCCGCAGCCCGCCATCACAAACAGGCCTGCACCAATGGCAAAGAGCAGAGCCGGGGAAGAAGAAGAAGAAATGAATATGGAACGTTTGTTCTGTCTCATCTCCCTCATCCTGATTCTCCACACGCACGTTGCAAATAAATACAACAAAATAAAATAAATATATAAACGGACGCAGGAAGGGCTTTTCTTTAGAGCAAGACGGACGTAGGATCAAACCCACACTCGTGACTGGAGAGGCGCTCCCATACTCGCCTTTACGCTCTCACTCGTAATCACACAAATGTATGCAAAGGCATTCACAGCCAGACATGCATCTTCAGCGACGGTATCTGCGTGTGAACTTCCATCATTTAGACAGCATTGTGAACAACAGAAAACCCCCAACCAAAACACGGATCCATCGGAGACAGCATGCAAATTCAAAAGTGGGGTGATCAGATGGTTCCCTTCACAGCATTCAAACAGACTGGGATGGGTTACTGCACTGAAATAGACCTACTACACACACACACACACACACACACACACACACACACACACACACACACACACACACACACACACACACAGCACACGCACACGCACACACACAGGATGTGCAGACAATGTCTCGGGGGGGACAGAATCACCCTGCTGAGACCCCAATTTCTCAGTCTCCACGGAAACACGTGACAGCTTTTCAAGTGACAGGAGGCACACGGGGGCCTACACACAGAGATAATGCAGAGGCCTGTGTGTACATATTTATACATGTACATGCACGGCCGTCTCTGGAGGGCAAGATAAGAGAGACTTTCCTTTGAGCCGTGTGTGAGAAAGAATGTGTGAATGTTTGTGTGTGTGTGTGTGTATGTATGTATGTGTGCACGAGAGAGTGTGTGTGTGTGTGTGTGAATGCTGATGTGTGCGTGTTCTTTGAGCTACACTCTAACCAAACTTTTCCATTTTATTTCTCTCGCTCCCTAATCTCCCCCTACCTGCATCTCTTTCTCTACATCTCACTCGCTCCCCATCAAACGGGTTCTTAAATCTTAAACCTGTTCCTCTATCTCTCCATCTCTCTCAAAGCTTGCTCTTGTTCAACTGCTCTCTGTTCCCCCCCACCCCCTGCCTCCCTCCCTCACCCCATTCCCATCTCTACCTGTCCGTATCTCTCTGCAGGATCTCTCCCTCTCTTGCTCTCTCTCTCCCCCCACCACTGCCTCTCTTCCGTCTGAAACTGCCCCTCAAGGGCTCGGCCTGCAGGCCCGCTGCTGTCCTGCCCAGCTCCCCAAATTACACCCCAACCAACTACAGAGAGAGGGGCCAAAAGGCACCAACACAGGGGGAAGAAATAGGAGGGCTGGGCCAGTGAACAGAGGAGAGAGAGAGAGAGAGAAATAGAGAGAGAGATGCAGAGAGAGAAACAGACAAAGAGAGAAATTATTACGGAGAGAGCTCAAAGTCATTCTGTTGGTGATGCGGGCCAATTGGTTACATTTTTACATAATAGTCACGCGGTATCAAAGCATCCTCACGCGGCCCCTCCCCTCCCCTCCCCTCACGCTGTCCAGCACTACCCTGTAATAAACCTCATTAACACCGCTGCTAACGGTCCGTCACAACGACCACCACCGGCTAGTGCGTATAGCACAGTGAATAAAGAGCCCACTCCTCCCACCACTAGAACCGATATAATCATTAGTGTGAGGAGAGAACAAAGACGGCCAGTGCAACATGCCAACGCCGCCGCCGCCGCCAACACAAACCACCGTGACAACGGAGAAACAACGTGGGCATTCACACTAAAGCCAATGCCCTCCCCCCTCTTCTTACTCAAATCTAAATTGAATTCGGATTGTTCTCCCCCCCCCGCCCATTCACATAGGCGTAAAGGGAAGGACACAAACAGGATACAGTGCGCGGGCGGTGGAGAAGGGAGGCATTGAGAGACGGGGATTAGCGCTTGGCAGAGGGCGCTGGGGGCGCTTTGTGCGCATTAACGATCTCCGTCAGTGTAAACAGCGCTTAGCGCCGCTCGCTGGATTTGTCGCCGGTTTTTAAGTGGCTCTGTGGACGGGACGCTAATCCTGGGCTAGCGACACTCTCCAGTGGCCGGGCTCCTTGCAGCTGCTACTGGTGTGCATGTGGAGCACGCTGCGATCGTTCTCCGTGTCTACCGTCAAACCCCCGTCCCCCGCAATCTCCTTCCCCTTCCCTTCCTCTTCCTGCCGTGTGCTGCTCTCGTCCCATGCTTCTTCCTTCTTTAACGCTCTTTATCACGATCCCTCCCTCCCTTCCTTCCTTCTCTCCATCTCTCCGTTCTTCCCTCCATCCCCTGGCCCATCGCACTCGTCCCCCTTTCCTCGCCCCCCCTTTCTCCGTCTCTCTCATTTTACCCATCCATCCCTCAATCCCTCCCTACCTACCTCCATCCAACCAACCAACTACCCATGGTCCACTTAGAGATGGAGATAGCCAGTTAAGAGGCGGCCCAGATCTTAGCACGGGAACTGACTAGTGGAGACCACCTGCTGGGGGGGAACCCTACCCTACCCTAAGACCAGAATGCCTCAAACTGCTATGCGTCAGGAATGCTATTCCCACCTCGAAGTAGACCGTAGTTAGTTGGTTAGTTGGTTGGTTGGTTGGTTGGATGGAGGTAGGGATTAGAGTTTTTGTTCTAATCTCTCCTGGCCCACTTCAGCTCGGCTTCATGACCGTGTTCCAAAGGCCAGCTGAACTTCACTTCCCCCCCCGGTTCTAAAGTAGGCGTGCCTGTGTGGAGCTCGGGGGTGAGTGACAGTCCTCTCCGTGGCACATCCGTCGATTTACACGTAGCAGGGATGGGGGTCCTTATGAGCAAATAGACGGTTTTCACAATACAGGCTTACGACACAGGTCAGGGTCAGGGCCAGGGCCAGGATGATATCCATTCCTGCAGGAGAAAAGCAGGCCTTTGGGTTCAGGACATCGAGCTGCTGAACGAGGGGGTATGGTTGTAGACAGAGCTGTGGAGAGCACAGATAAACTCGCCGACTTTTGGACTTTAAACCCCCCTAACGGCTGTTGCCCCCATCAGAGCAGTGCACACAGACACACTATCTGTGTCTGTCAGGACTCTCTGAAGGACCTGGGACACAGGGGGGGGGGGCACGGGCAGTGCCACCTACATGAAACACGAGCTGCAGAATGTCACAGGTGCCCGCAGGTCCCTCCCGAGTCCTCCCCCAGCTGAAAACAGGAGCGGGTCCCGGTCTGACGTCTGGTGACAGGGAGACGTTAACGTCTGCGGCGCTTCTGCCTCGTTACGACTTTTATGAAAAGAAACAAGCAGCTCTACTCATGCCTTGATTAAATTACTGCAGTGTGTGCATGTGTGTGCGTGTGAGTGTGTGTGTGTGTGTGTGTGTGTGTGTGTGTGTATAAGTGTGCGTATATGCGTGTGTGTGTGTGTGTGTGTGTGTGCGTGTGTGTGTGCGTGTGTGTGTGTGTGTGTGTGTATGTGTGTGTGTGTGTGTGTGTGCGCGCATGTGTGTCTGCGTTGGTATCCTCTACGGTCCTGTCAGGGCTTTCACAGGCACAGGCAGGATGCAGAATGTTCTCGGTGAAAGGGGTGCGTGGGTATCAAGCAGACCTGTGAAATACGGCAGATCTCTCCTCGCGCAACCCACACGAGACTCTCGCTCTCATTCATCCTGGAAGACGGGCTCCCCGGAGCGCTGGATGTAGAAGATACGGCTTCTGTCCGCCTCAGCACTTCCACACGCACAGTGACCCAATCTTCCACATCTCTGGAGGAACAGGGTGTGTTCTTTCTTTGTCCACACACACCCCCCTCCCCAGACTTGGTACAGTCCTACCCCATCTCCCCTTCCCATTGGCAAAACTGATAGAGCAGCGCAGCATGGTGCTCTGTACTGTGGCACGCTCAAATGAAAAGGACATGGGCTCATGCACAAACTCACTGCTGGACTCATTGTGTTGCAGATATGAGGGACCCTGTTCATTCGATCAATGATGAATTACACCAGCACCCAGTTGGCTTCGATAGGAGAGTTAATTTTAGCGTGGAGCAGTGCACCTTATTCAGAGCGACGGGGTGCGGTTTGCGCTCTGCTCGCTGTCCGTTTCAAGCACCTAACCAATCACTGAACCGGATTGCATTAATGCCGCCCCTCGTCCCGGGTCACGTGGCCATCTTTAAACTGTGGAGTGTAATGCAATGCCAGATACGGATGTCTTATGTAGACATAGGCACCTCCACCATGGTGGGCGGCTACGGGGGCCGGAACTGGACCCTGACGGACAGCCGGTCTCGTGACCACACCCAATTTCAAAACAAACAGTGAGGCACTACGCAATACAGTCAGTGTCTACCAGAAGGTAACTCTACATACAGACAGACAGACAGACAAACTCCCAGACTCAAAAACAAGACACAGGCTAAGGCACATACACACGTGCACGCACACACAAACACACTCCCATGGCTAAGAACATGAGAAAAACAGAAGCACTGGATAACTGCAGAGAATGTTCAGAACCAAACTTGCCTTACTGGTTTCACCAAGTTAAAGGACAGAACCCAACAGAGCAAGAGGATGAACCCTTAATTCTCTCACCACACGTGCTCCATAGAAACCTTCTCTTTCACTCAGAACAGCAAGCAGCTGTAAGGCTTCTCTCCCGGACACCAGTGAACAGCTGCAAGGTCTCTCACCCTAAGAACAGTAGGCAACTGTAAGGGTACCCACAGCGGTCTGGGGCGTTAGCCTAGCGCCATTCTGACCCTGAGCCCTGCTGATAGAGAGAGTGTGGGGAGGAGGGGACACCGGAGGGCCTGGTCTAACCGCGTTCTGCTTCTATTGAGCTGGGGTGGGCAACCACAGCTGCGAGGTAGCGACACAGACAGGAAGTGCAGGGTCTGTATCGCTGGCAAACACGTCGGCTGGAGGAGGAAGTGGGCGGCCAGGCGCTGAAAACTGGCACGCTCACAAATGGAGGGCAGTTATGTTCCAGACGTGCGTTTTAGAGGGTGAACGTGCGCACTACAGCGGCGATGCCGCACAGGCACACACACACACACACACACACACACACACACACACCTGGCTTCTTGTGTCAGAGGTCATCTCTCCCACCTGCGAGGGTCGAGTTCCACACCACTGTTGTGTAACGATAATCACCGTGGCAATTGGTCAGAACCTGGGAGACAACTCCACGGCAACAAGGCCACCCGGCTCCAAGAGGCGCTATATCAAGAGGCAGCAGCAGTGTACAGTAGTGCTTAGGGATCTGCAGCTGTGACCAGAAGGTAGCAGGTTTTATTCTCAGGCAGGGTGATGCGGTGGGATCCCTGAGTGAGGCACTGAGCCGGAGTGTTTCAGTGTCCAGCTCCATAATTGGATGTGTAAAATGTCAACTGTGCAAGTTGCCCTCGTTAAGAGCTTCTGCTTATGAAATTAATTATTGAACGCACCATAATGCAATCGATCCGTTTGGATGAAATATAGAGTAATAACATAATTGAAGTTTGGAGAAATGCTATTGAGGCAGAAAGTGAAGAATGCAGTGTCACCCCCAGGGCAGGGCTGTCTGCTCGTTTTGGGCACGTCGCCCCCACGTAGGCCCCCCTCCATGAAAAACTCCCCATGTTCAGGACTATAAGTGGCCCCGAGCAGAAAGAGAACACACTGCGGGGCCCCTGGGTGGAGCAATGGTAAAGGCGCTCAGCCGGAGTGCAGGTTGCCCACTGCAGTCAGGGTTTGAGCCCCGACTGCGCCAGTCCGGCTCTGGTAAGAACTCCCATTTGGGGCGGCGATTGGATGTCTGCCCTGTGGGATGGGGGAGAGAAGCTGGCATGAGCTCACTGTGTACAAGAGTGGCTCTGGGTGTACCAGAGTTACGGTTGACGGCTTGACGAGTTCAACGCCTTGGTCATTGCCGGTCCCAGAGCTGTGGGTCCCAGAGCTGTGAATATGAAAAGAGGGTAAATGGCAAAAAAAAAAAAATTGCTACAGTAGAGGGCCGTTACGTTATTACCAAGCTATTCATCGATTTGAGATTTCCA
Source organism: Aldrovandia affinis (assembly GCA_029706075.1). Taxonomy (NCBI): domain Eukaryota; kingdom Metazoa; phylum Chordata; class Actinopteri; order Notacanthiformes; family Halosauridae; genus Aldrovandia; species Aldrovandia affinis. The sequence continues at coordinate 96,353 of JAINUG010000260.1, forward strand.
AGTTGGAAATAAATCATCGATTATTCACATTTCAGTAAGGCTGATGGCCCAGAGCGAATGATTTGTACCAGTGAGCAGCGGTCCTGTAAGACCAACCATGCCACTGTGTCAGATGACACCAAGATGGCTGTGCGCGTGCAAACGAGAGAGACTTTTTTTATTAAACCATCACTGGGGAAGGCCAATTAGCCCATTTTTTGTACAATCATTTGGAATTTTGGGGAGAAATACTCAACACATCCAAATACGCAGAAATGCTCCAACCTTCAATTCCAACTTTCTGGTTCACGCGACAGCCTCCCTACCACAGCACTGTTTCACGGGGTCAAAACACAGCACCCCAATTACCATTAACCCCCAACTCCTCAAACCCTCCACACTTGTCCCCCCTCTTTAATAAGAGTAAAGCCTCTCCACTCTGCTCCCATCCTGCACCCCAGTCTTCACTTTCCACCCCCCCAACCATCTCTTAAATCATATCCGACTGAAAACTGGGGGTGGGGTGGGGTGGGATTTGCCTCTTTAACTTCATTAGTTACGCCTCACGCCGGGGCCTGCAGATTACGTGTAATTAAGCAGCTTAACGTGGCTTAGAACCGCCGCACAGAGAAGTCTAGAGCCTTATCTGTCAACCTGCTGAAAAGACGACGTCTATCTTGTTCTTCCAGTGGTAAACGAACCCACGTTTCCTGCTCTCCGTGTCCGTTATGGATGCGAGTGCTCGGCGTCAAGGGTCTTGGGAAAAACCCCGGCTCACGGTGGCGCGTCCCTCATACGACTCCTCCGTCTCAAACTCCGTGACCCCCAGGGGCAGGGACGGTCAACCCGTGACCCTCAGAGCACAAGGGATTGGCCCTTGCGTTCCATTTCCTGTCTCGTTCGTGAAACCGAGGCCATTATTTTGGGCGGGGAAAAACATCTCCCCTGGGGGGTCGGATCTAGAGGCAAAGCCTCGCTCAGCATCTCACCAAGGTTCTGCGGGGGGGTTGAGGTGCCCACCTCATTTAAGAGCTGCTTACTCATCACAACCTCCACAGGTTCCGTTTACCGGCCTTCCAAAGGGAGGGTGGAAGAGCATCGCCTTCTGAACTCCAGACCCCCCTCAATCCTCCGGTCTTCTGCACATCATTCGACATTTTAGGAACGCAGCAGCCCAACACAAATGCCCAACCCACACACACACGCTATCGGGAGGGAAAACACGAGTCTGGAATCGCACCATCGACCAGATCGAACGGTCCACCGTCACACAGTTTGAGATGTGCTACACGAAGCTTGTGCCCACCCGTCGCCCTCGCATCGCAGCTACAACTCGCCACAGACTGAAACACTGAGGGAGGAGGTGCAGCTCTGCAACGCTCCATGGTGTAAATAACTGTGCTGATAAAAAGGTCCACTCAGGAGCTGCTGCTGGGAGTTGTAGTCCACGGGCACATGCTAATTGCCCCAGGCGGGACAGAGCGGGACGACCGATCTGCTGGGTCTCGTTTCATCTCCGCTGTCACTTTCCTCTCATCCACAAATTGCAAAAAAACACAAAAAAAACAACATTTTCTTTGCGTAAAAAAACCCAACAACATTAAATCCACCGGCGTGAATGAAGTTTCCGCTTGTCATGGTGAGTCATTACAGACCTCCACCCCCAACCCCAACTCCACAGAGTTTAAGCCGATGGCCGTTCCGGGAGCTGACATCACAATGGCTCCGGTGCGAGTCCAGACTTGTGCTACGCACCCAAACAAAAAAACTTTCACAAAATCATACAAAGTAAAAAATTTTGGGGGGGGGGGGACCACATCCTTTTAAATCCCGCTTTCACTGACGCACATCCATTTCTCCTCTGGAAAATATCTATGCAATCCCCAACTCTGGCAACCCTGACTGCGCCTGGTGTTAAACGTGACATTAGCTTCATTTCCTCCCAGCTGCATGAATGGAGAACCCCTCTAACGTGAGTCGTGCACATCGCTCTGGATAAATGCGACTGGGTGTCAATCCAGCAAATAAATGATCATGATTATGGTTGTAATCGTGTGGCTGACATCAACAGGTGGCTGATGTCTGTGCCTTTTAAAAACACGATTGGTGCTCGAAATGTGGCTGTATCTCGAGGCTGGGGAATGCGTCGCTGTACCAACATGTCGGTTTGTCGTTCCGTTGTTCGGTTATCTAGGGGTCAGAGCGGGTTTGGATTCAGCGGCCAGGGGAGCATGCTCACCCTGGCTGTCATTCCATTACCGCCCCCCCACCCCCGCTCTTAGATCAGCAAAGCCAGATGCCACAGCATGGCATGACGAGGCCTCTGCCTCAGAACTGGTCTTTCCTGTTTACCGTCATCCAGAGAGAACGAGTGCTGACGACGTGCCGCCCTGGAACTACAACTCCCACCATCCTTTGCGCCTTTCTGGAGGAATTGTTTCCCATCAGGCCACAAGGGCAGGCGACGTGAGGAGGAAACACACAATTATGCTTCGGGCAGCAGAGAAAGAGGGGACAGAAAGAGAAAGCGGGGTTAATGAAAGAGAGAAAGCAAGAGAGCAAGAAAGCCCCCATCTCCCCAGTCTCTGAGCCTTAGTTGTGACAAGCGTAAGGTCTGAGACAGGCACCAGGCCCCCTGGCTCATGTGAACTGAGGCTTTACTCCCTCTCCAGAGTCAAAGACCTACGAAAAGACTTCCGATTATGACAATTACTTGGATTTCTCACACCAACCCCCTGCTCTGGTTATACGGCCGTTCGTCTCAGTGGTAGGACAGGGGCAGTGGTCACTGTGTTTGGGGGTGGTAGGACGGGGGCAGTGGTCTCCAGCTTCCGTGGCCCAAGGCCGCCTAAGCAGCCCCCTCCCTTTCTCCCTTTCTTCCCTTTCTCCCTTTCTTCCCCCTTTCTCTCCCTCTCACCCTCCTCCACGCCCGGCAGAAGAACCACGTCGCGCCGATCCATCGTCGTATGTGCGTGGACGTGTGTGCCAGCGCACACTGACGGAGAGTGTCAGGAGATGACGGGGCCATTAAAAAACATCAGCGCCCAAAAGAACCCCACAAAAGCAAACAGGAAGTGCATGATTTAAAGAGCAGCCCTACACTGGGCCAGGACGGGGTAAGACGGGAGCCTCAGCGCAGAGCAGGAGTCACTGTGGGGCTTGGGTTTCGGAGGTCAAAGTGGGGCGGGAGGGGGAGGGGCTTCATCAGAGACCAGTGTTACTGAACCCTCGCAGAAAAACATGGCCCAGCCCACGTTTTCCCACAAAAGGCCCTTCAGAGGGCAATTTGAGATTGGAACCAAACCGCCAAGATCCTGTGTGTCTCCGTCTGACACGCAGAGGGTGGGTGGGGGAGGGGAGGGGATAAAGCCTAAACAACACTGATCTGCTTTTTCCACAACTGGCTCTGGACCCTGAAGATTTACCACATCTGCGGCGGGCCCTCACACGACCGGTCCCCCCCAGAATGTCTGCTGTGCGCTACGCTTATCCGGCTCCCTGAGTCAGGGTTGCGCAACCTCTCAGCTGCCTCCCAGAACACGAGGGGAATCTCCTGAACGCAACACAACAGGAAGTGTGAACTGTGCACCCCAAGAGTACTGTATGTGTGTGTGTGTGTCTGTTTGTTTGTTTTTGGTTATTCACAGGCACGCCAACAGGCTGTGTGTATTTGTTCAAGTGTGTGTGTGTATGCATGTGTGTGTGTGCATGTGTGTGTGGGTTTATATGTATGTATGTGTGTGTGTGTACGTGTTCAGTTTTCCCTGGTTTACCAAGACACAAAAGGCCACACACTGCACTGCTCGAAAACACGGAGGAAAAATGCAGTTACCGTATATCTGACTGCTGATCCCTGCATGATGGCCCGTCTCACCTGGTCCCTTCCGCATCCCCATCTCCACAGGCCTGCGTCAGGAGCCCCCCTCAGCACTGCCGCGTCCTCCCAGCCACGCGCACACAAACCCTCCGCGCTGAAAACAGCCGCTAACCCCATGGCCACATCGCGACCGGACGGACCGCATTCCTATGAGTAATAGCTGCGACAGACAAGGCGAGCGCATTCCGTTCCACCGGCACCCCCCCCACCCCACCTGCCCGACGCCAACCCCCGTCACCCGACTGAACCCAGGTGAACCTGGGTTTTCGGGAAAGCCAATTAAAGCGTCTCTTCCCGAGAGCCCAGGTACGCCCGCAGCCTCTCGGTGCCTCGTCTCGCCGCGGCAGCGCACACACACACACACACACTTCCACTTTAATTAGCGCTGCGGGTGCTTCTAAACGACGTGCGGTTCTGTTAACGCCGCGCGCCTACCCTGGAGGATATTTTCACTGCGTGTCAGCATTCGAGGTGAGCCCGAGTCGAGGGTAAACAAACAGCGCCTCGCAGACCGTGCGGCGGAACGGATAGACAGCGACCCGGGCAATCGAGCCGCTCGTTATCCGTGCGCCGCGCCGCGGTCGCCCCCGGGGCGCGCGCTCCTTCCTGGTGACTCGGGGAGAGAAGCGACCGCTTCGGCGGCTTACAAACCGGCCCGGCTTCCTCGGACGCACGCAGCTCGTTAAGGACGCCGAGGCCAGCCGTCCGAACACAATGATTAGGCCACATCCTGACCGGTGACCGAATGTTCTGCCTTTACAACGCTGCAACTCACTCACACACCTCACTGTTCCTGTTTTGAGTCCCCATCTCGTTTTTTGTGTCAGTGCTAAAACTGCCTGCCTGCCTATTTTGGTTTCCAGCGAGCGCCTAACAGTTAACTGCTCTTGAAAGGCGCCAGCAGTTCACGTTATTTTCTTTCACGAGCTTAAGATGACTGCAAGGGGACAAAGGTGTGGCGCGGCCAGTAGGAGAACTGGTCTCGACACCGGAAGTCTGCGGGTTCGGAACCCCACATCAGAAACTGAGCTGTTGTGCCCTTAAGCAAGGTTACAGCAAGGTCATATGTAAACAGGCAGCACATTAAATAAAAGCCATACAAACTGCCCAGACCCCTTAAGTAATTGTAAAAAAAAAATTATAATGTAAAGAACATGAACTGAATAGAAACGATGTTAATGTTGCACCTGTGATGAAACGGCGCAAAAGGGGGAAATGACAGAGACTTGGGGGAGAGCCACACTCAGCCCGGGTCCTTCTTGAAACCCATCCCCTCCCCCGTTTATCGCTCCTTCCCGGTCGCTCCTCGACCGCGCGGACGTAATTAGCTAAGTGGTGCTGGGACGGCAGGCCAGGAGCACGCAGATCGATGAACAGGGCACCCCTGTCCTCCATCACGGCAGCTCCCAGACGCAGCTGTCCCGACAGAGGCGGCGCAAACGCACCGCCCGCCGGTATTAAAACGCCACTCAGAACGGGGTGCTGCCGCCGCTGCACGTGGCAACGGTGTCCGTGACAACGCGCAGGCCGGTTTGCGCCGCGCCACGCTGCGCTCCTTCAAGTGTAGCTTTGACGCGTCTCTCTGTGCGCGCAGGACGAACAGGGGAGGGGAGTCCTGAATTCACTCGCCCAAATACCACCCTCAAAGTTCCCCGTGTGCGGTTTGTGGGACGCGACCGACGGGCGTGTCCACACGCAGCGCTTCACAGCAGGAGCTCAATCGCGGGTTCTCATACTTTTCTACTTTGGCTGCCAATGGAATTGTTATGAATGAAAACTCATTAGTACAAATGAATCGCTGAATGCTGAAAATGAATGCTAATCGTTTATATGACTGGATGCCGATCCACACCTCAGCATGCTACACTGTCTACACTGGGATTTAGGCTCATTATATTGTATTCATTATATAGTATTACATCACATTACATTAAGTGTGTCTTCAGTTAGCTTTTTTTAATATAAAAGATGGCAAACTGTAAAAACTGGATTCAATTATTTGTATTATATTTTTTAAAAGAGAAAAACAATTCTTAAAGCAAGACTGAATCACGGCCAGAAGGTACAGTAATGTTAACGCTTGGCCCCAAAAGGGCCGAAGTGGCCCTCACAAATGCACCGGTATGAGGAAACTGCATGAAAGATCTTGTGTGTGTGTGTGTGTGTGTGTGTGTGTGTGTGTGTGTGTGTGTGTGTGTGTGTGTGTGTACCTGTGTCATTGTGCATGCATGTGTGAGTGTGTGTGTGTGGGTATGCGTGTGTGTGTGTGTGTACCTGTGCCATTGTGCACGCATGTGTATGTGTTTGCATGCATGCGCATGCATTCCTACACATGCGTGTGTGTGCGTGCGTGCGTGCGTGCGATGTGCGTGTGTGTGTATGCATGCACATATGCGTGAGTGCACCTACGTGCCATTGTGCGTGCACGCATGAGTGTGTGTGCACGCATGTTTGTGCTTCTGCAATCCCACTTGTTTTCCCTCTCGCATTCTGTCCATTAAAAGGCAGCTGCGCAGAGGGCTGCTTGTGTCGGGTGTGGATGTGGGTGTGGGTGTGGGTGTGGGTGTGGGTGTGCGTATGGGTGTGGGTGTGGATGTGGATGTGGATGTGCGTGTGGGTGTGGATGTAGATGTGTGTGTGCGTGTGCGTGTGGGTGTGGATGTAGATGTGTGTGTGTGTGCGTGTGGGTGTGGGTGTGGGTGTGGATGTAGATGTGTGTGTGGATGTGGGTGTGGGTGTGGGTGTGGGTGTGGATGTGGGTGTGCGTGTGGGTGTGGGTGTGGATGTGGATGTGGATGTGCGTGTGGGTGTGGATGTAGATGTGTGTGTGCGTGTGGGTGTGGGTGTGGATGTAGATGTGTGTGTGCGTGTGCGTGTGGGTGTGGGTGTGGGTGTGGATGTAGATGTGTGTGGATGTGGGTGTGGGTGTGGGTGTGGATGTAGATGTGGGTGTGGATGTGCGTGTGGGTGTGGGAGTGGGTGTGGGTGTGGGTGTGGTGTGGGAGTGGGTGTGGATGTTGTCTCGGCAGTGGGGAGGCGCTCCAGAGCTGCACCAGCCACCAAGGATCCGGGACCTGGCAGCCGAAAAACAAACACAGAGATGATGGAACCCTTCCAGTTTCCTCAGTGACCGCAAAAAGCTGACGCAACCTCAGCGCTCCCCTGGAAACCGGGAGGTGGTGGCTGTGGGGCAGGGGGATATCGACAGTAAAGCAGTATATCGACAGTAAAGCCACCATTGAGAGGCCTTTGGTTGCGTGCGTTTGCGTTTTCAATTTTCCCCCTCACCTCCGTGTTTATCTTACAGTGATTAAAGCCGTCAGCTTTAATTAAAATCAGGTGGCTCTGCTCTCTCCCGTAGGTGTAGGTGTGCATACAGTAACCACGGCGATGCTTACACCGTTGCCAACGATTCCGGGAGCAACCACGCTGTCTGCCTGACGCGCGGCTACGACGCGCGCACACACAGGCCGCCACACCAGCATTGGGGACCGCATTAGGCAAACATCGACAAAGTCCACATGCGTCCATAACAGATGCTAATGCCGTCTCTCTTTCAGCGTCCAAAATACATGTTCCGTGTTCCCTTAACCAAAACTAACCGCCCCTCCCCCCACTTTCCTCGTCCTCCTCCGCCCCCCTCGCCTCCCTACACCCCCACAGCCCAAGAGGCGGGTCCCACAGGTACGCAGGAGAGCAGCTGACAGAACAGAAACAATAAACAACTGCGGGAAATCACAGCGGCTCACAGAAGGGTCCAGAAAGAGAGAGAGAGAGAGAGAGAAAATATAGACAGACAGAGATGGAGAGAGACAGGGAGAAGGAGCGATGGAGACTGAGTGAGACGAAGGAGGAGAGAGGGAGAGGAAGCTGGTGAGAGAACCCCCCCACTGGTCTACTGATCACAGCGGGCAGCACAGGGTCTCTGCACCTCTTACGTAAATGCAGCTGCGACCACGGTAACCCAGAAAGAGATGGCACGTCGAATGACTGAGACATGATAGGCAGGCCATAAAGACCTATCATAGTGAAGATGTCTGGGAGGCGGGAGGGCCCAGCTGAAGGATCATTAATCATTACTCGCCACTACAACCGTGATGGGGCGGGGACGGACCGACGGACACAGATGAACAGACACAGAGACAGACACACACAAGCTCGGGGGGAGCCTATGGAATCCATGTGGGTGGAATTGATAAACGTTACCTCCACTCATCACTCTACCCATGGGCCCCTCTGTCGCACCTCCTCCCTCTCTGTCTCCACACCTCCCTCCTTCTGTCTCTGCCTTTCAGACAGCCAGCTTTCACCGTAAAGCGCTGAGTCACTCACGCATGCATGAACGCACGCAGACACACTCTCTCTCCCTCTCTCTCTCTCTCTCACACACACAAATATACATGCATACACACACAAACACACACGTAAACACAAATATACACACACATCCTCTCTCTCCCACACACAAACACACGGTCACGTACACTCATGCACAGACACACAGACACACAGACACACAGACACACAGAGACACAGAGACACAGAGACACAGAGACACACACAGGTCAATGGGTGCAGTTTGGCTGGTGACTGACTTAGGCCATTGATGAGTGACCCATTACATCACTGCAGCGTTGGATGAGCCACCACAGGGCATCGCCACTACACCACTGATATAGGCCTGCAGCAGGAGAGCATCTCTGCCTCTGTCTCCCCGTCTTCTCTCTCTCTTTCCCTCCCTCCCTCCCTCCCTCTTCGTGGTGCAATCGAATCAACAGCAGCACTGCAGCAAGTCGAGGGCACGGCACTGGCCCAAACCACCGGACACTCACGAACGTAATCTCCATGGACACTACGTGTACATGTGCGCGTACACACACACACACACACACACACACACTCGTGCAGACAGACACCCACCCACACCCACACACACATTTTTATCCGCTGGCCACAGCACATTTCACCCCTTCACCATAGCAGAAGGCACAGACTGTTGAAATCCTGCGGGTTCAGAGGACAATGATATCCACTATGCTCACAATACTGAGTCACCCCCCACCTCCCCCCATGAAGATATCTAATCCATGATGAACTCATTCAAGAATCTACAACCCTTACCCTTCCCCCACGACTCCAAAGATACTCTGAGGCTACATGACCTCAGCTGACAGCACATACCAACTCATCTGTGTGTGTGTGTGTGTGTGTGTGTGTGCATGTGTGCATGTGTGTGTGAGAAGGGGGGATGAGCGCACTTTGGTGTCAGTTACCGCCATTGACGGGCATGCTCATAACCACTCTCTCATCGATTTAACCATGGGCCATTTAGAAATCGCCCCCCTTCAGGACAGGGTGGGGGTTGGGGGTGAGAGGAGGGGGGTCTGCGGGGCGAGGGTCCACAAAGGTCCACCCCTGAGTGGCTGCCAGGAGGTCAATAGTCACCGTTGTTTTGGGAAAAGCCCAGCACTCTCCTGTCCGACCAGCTCTAACAATCAGCTGGAGAAAGAATGCTCAGCACGGCCAGTTTGACTCCAGTCTGCGTCCTGACAGAAATTCAAACGAGCTCATTACAGAACGCAGTTCTCACCTTCCGGTAATCCGGTTTCAACAAGGGCACCATTCAAAACGCAGCGACATAATCTGGCCTCCAAATTCTAATGCCGCTGTAATTGGTCCCTTGTTTCATTAAACACAGGCTTCCAGTTTCAATCTAAATTTTATTTGTTATTTTTTTCCACAGGAAATAAAAGTTTTAAAAAAACGATAGTGAACACGAAGCTGTCAAAACGTATTTGGGATGAGGGGTTTCTTGCTTTTTTTTTTGTAAATACAATACACAGGAGAGAACAGAAAGATTCCCATCTCTTGAGATACGCGGGTCACCATCCGGTTCACTCAAAACGAAGATGTCCGATTCTTGACCGCTCACAAAGCCGGTCATCGCGGAGCACCTTGAAGCAGCCAGATCACACGAGACAACAGCCAGTCACATGGTCACGAGCTCCGGCCGCCGACATCATGTGGGGTCCCGGGCGAAGGCAAAGCGCCACCGCATTCCGGTAAGCGCGGATGAGAAGGAGCGCTCGTCGGCAATGTGGATTTTTTAATTTTGTAATATATTTTTACAAAGTCACGGTTGAGTGTCTCCCTCTGAAGGCCGCGCCTACATGGTTGTAGAAACATACGAGTGAACGCAAAGCAGGCCGGCAGCTCCTCAGTGCCACGCAGCACAACGTCCCGAAAGGGTATACGATTAGCTCACTGCGCCAAAACGCCCAGGATCCGAGAACAGGGAGCAAATCATACTCCTGTCCACATTTGTGGGGATGACATCACTTTCTGTAGTGGACTCACACGATCCCCCCCGAGCAGCAAGCTCAGCGGAACGACAGGCCTGCGACATGGGTGTCCAACTGCACTACCGAAAGCGGTGTCACCCAAGCAGAGTAGGAGCGATGATCTAGGATCAGGTCTCCCCTGTCCATATCCTAACCTCGTCCATTATGAGCTAGATGGCGAAACTGATCCTGGATCAGAATGATTCATGATTACGGGCCCTTCTTAGCTCACTGAGCTAAAGACCCAGGTACACTGCTAAGGGGGACATGCCTGTTCTGACTCTAGGGGTTGACATCACTTCCAGCAGCAGACTCATTCGCCCATCTGAGTTTTGGTGCATTCACATAGCGCTGGGGGGTGATTAGAAGGCCAGAACCCCGGACGATTTGCAATAAGAGTGATGAGTGATTCTCCACGATGCTGGATTCACCGCAGCTGGTCGGAGCGTCACTTTTTGTACAATCACAATGCACAGTACCAATCACCGTGCTGCAGTGTCATCATCTCTGTCATGCAGAGGGAAAGTCAGGCTTTGGCCTCCATGGCACACTGACCAGAGAGAGGGGTAAGGCATAACACAGGTGTGTGTGTGTGTGTGTGTGTGTGTACCTGTACTGTGATGGTCTAAGCTATGTGTGTGTGTGCCAGCACAGTATCATTCATACATACATACATTGATTCATTCATTCACACGTTTGTTGACTCCCAAGGCATTTGGGACATGGAGCACAACAAGCAATCCCACAATGCTCGCTGTAAGACTACGCAAACCAGAAATGGGAAATTTCCACAAACAAAACTAAAATAATTATGGATGTGCACTTTCATTCATTTGAGATTCAAATATTCTATACTATTCCCCCAAGATGGAATATTTGAAGAGCACGACTCCCCCCTCCACCCCAACTGCACCGTATGGAAATCCAGTTTATTCTGGGTAAATAATGACTCACCACAAAGAGATCACATTCAACTCACATGCCCTCCAAGGCTCTCACGTGCACTCCGAGGCAGGAAAATTAATAATTGCAACAAAATATCTGGCATCTTATTTCTTATTCAGGGGCTTTCGACTTACCCTCAACAATATCGACGAGAAAAAATGAAAATGGGAAAAAAAAAAAAACGTTGAGTTTTCTTAATTATTATTGTAAATCAAGAAACATTTGAATACCCGATCCGGGCGATCAACAACGAATTAGAAAAATCATGATTGCACATTCAGATAACAGAATCCCTCATGATTACAGTCAAGAAACAAGATACCGATATCATGTCCGCAGGTCTGAATAATCAAATCTCTAGTGATGATCCTACAGAAGGGGTGAGGAGTTCTCAAACCACATGGTCCTCCATGTTCAAGACGGGGGGTTGGTGGGGGGTCACATGATGGAGGCGCAACGCTTTCTTGCCAAGCGTTAAGCTACCTCTGTGCGTACGTCATCTCTCACAGATGCACACAAGGGATCGGTCACGGGTGTTGGGGCGGGGGGGGGCAGACAGCTGAAATTCTACCATCTGTACGGCTCCTGTGGAGCAGGAAGGGGGAGGGATTGTGGCCACATTTGGCTCCACTGGGTTTCTATTTTTTTTTTTGTTTGTTTTTGCTTTTACCCCTTTTTCCTCCCAATCTGGAATGCCCAATCCTATTTGCAATTTGCAAGTCGGCCTTGCTGCAACTCCCCCCACCCCACCCGCCCCGCTATCAATCCAGGAGAGCGTAGACAAGCATGTGCTCTCTCCCGAAACACGCAATGTCAGTCGCACTTATTTTCACACCGCAGTCTACGAGCTCAGCTTGCACAGACATGAGTCGGAGGAAGACACTTCGTGTGCAGCTTTATGCCGATGAGCAATAAGATGCGGGCAACCCCGATGACTCCAATGTTATGGCCAATTACTCATTGGCCTGTGTGGGGGGGGGTCATTGGTGGGACCGATGAAAGCGCTTTCTTGGGGGCGGAGCATACCCCTCAGGTGTGGAGGATTTGTCCAATGAGACAGACAGACGCTCCCGTTTGGACAGACACATCCACAGATCCTTTCAAAGTAGCAGGCAAAGCGACCATTGGTTGGCTTTCATGTCCCCAGCAGAAAACCAGTGTCTTGTACTCCACCACTAACTTAAGTGATACCTTGCTTGACTACTGCTGGCATTTTTGAGAACACCAGATAGGTAGTTTTAATGCAGTCTTTCGTAACTAATTCCACACACTATGAAAAACAAAGGGCTGTTTGTGGGCCTGTGTCAAATTAATTCAACTTCATTTTTAGGGATACCCAAGTCAGGTGATTGGAGACAACTCAAACAATTAAGTTACGATTAATGATGTTAACCAAACCTTAAGCCTAAACAACATCAAAACCATGGCAAACCCTCAAGTAGCAACTGTTTAAAGCTCAAAACATATGCAGGTACAAAAATAAAGCTTATAGTAAACGACACCCCAATTGTTTGTTCCCAATAAAGGTTATTAACCAGTTCTGTTACATTCCACAGCATTTGGATTACATTTAACAAACATTTACTATACGTTGTGTTTACTGTACTTCCCTTTGTTGAGAAAGGTTCAATTGAGAATGAAAAATAGACAAAGACCCGTCTTTTATCCACAAATTAGGCATTGCATAGTTCTTGGAAACCCCATATAGACCAAACAACAACCTTTCATATCCCTCTTTTCTGAATAACAATTCCAAAGTCCTCTAGCGGAGCTACATTTGACACTAAGTGTATGATATTACACACGGAAAAAAATCAACACCGTACAGTTCAATTGAAGGGCAGGTCACCCCACCCCGCCAGTCTTGGGTTATCTTTTTGTCTCTGACTTCTGACCGCATGGCCACAGGTGCGGTACGTGGACTCGTTTCAACACAATTCAACAATTAAAAGCTCACAATACTGCAGCAAAAGTAAATGCTGTCCAAACAAATCACAAATTTTACTGGCCTAAGAAAATACCCTGCAATTGTGTCACTGGCAGGCAGAAAATGTCACTGGAGCGGTCGGTCAGCAATGCTGGTCATCTAAAAATCATTAAAAAGCATTTGTCAGTAAAGTTTTCAATTCATAACGCAAATGTAACCTATCCCCTCGACATAGCACAACAAAACTTAAATAAGTGAATTTGTGTTACACATATCAAACCTGTAGTTACCTCTAACCACGAAAAATGTATATTATATCGAATCGCAATTCATATCAAACCTGTAGTTACCTCTAACCACAAAAAATGTATATTATATCGAATCGCAATTCATATTCGAACTTGACAACTGTATAGGTGAGAGCGCGCGAGGCTAGAGATGTGAAACTAGAGAAAACGCAATGACATTCAGATTGAATATTAACAACAAGTACGCGTTTGTTCCGAGTTACGCACAAATCACTAGGGCTGAGAGCTTTACTGTTGAACAAGGCCTACAAGTATATGTCAACAAACACTGATAGCAATCAAAAGGAGCGAAAAACAAGCCATGGCAATTATTAAGAGAGCGGAGCGGAGCACAGAGAAACTCCCAAGCATGGCAGTTTGGTCAACATGGAATGGAAACAGGTGCAAAAAAAGAATATTCTCCTTTTCATAATTGCGATTAGCTGCTGCCCCAAAATACATTTAAAATGACCGCGCTAAACTTCTGATATTTGTGTCGGTCACTTCCGTCCACCCCAAGGAGTGGTCAAAACGCAGACTCTGGCACCTCTGCAGCACGGTGCTTTTCATCCTAAGTATGCAGATATAAATACTATAAAAGACCCTACCGGGTAACAACGCAGCGACATCAATTTGTGTGAAGATAGGATGTGGCTGAAAATAATCGGCTACAGTGTCACTTGGCTGTGCTTTATAGTGCAACAGCATACACCAACAGTGCACAAACAAGAGTGTAGCCTGCACTAACACAACAAGGGGTCTCTCAATTTAAAATGCAAAACATGCCTTTATTTCTGTGCTCCATTTTAGCTATTTTAACTGTGGCACAAAAAAACTTGCACCTGGAAAACACGAGGTTGCACAAGCGACGCAATCCCTCTCCATCCGCTTCAATCTGGATGTGCAGCGAGAATGATCGTATTCGGGTTGTGCGTTTAAATAAAAAACTATTATATATCGTTATATTATACCGAGGAACCACAACGTGCAATCCCGGCGTTTAGCTGTCGATTTCTACATGTTACTATAGACATACGTTCTGTCAATGTGCCCCGAAAGAGAAAAGAACACATGAAACACCTCGATTGCTGAAACGTACTACACCCTGCCCTTACCCCTCGGCCTGCGGCTTATTCCATGACAGAGAGAAAAGAAAAGAGAGGAGAAAGAAAGAAAGAAAAAAAATACCCCCCACCCCACTCTCATTTTCTCGATGGGCGAGGAGGCTGTCGTGGTAATTTGGGTGTGTATGTTTGAGTCTCTGATTTTCAACTAATTCTACTCCAGGCATTGCTATTTTCCATCGACTTTGTTTATGCTCTGCTCATAATTTCTAATTAGGCGTCAATTGATACACTATGGAATTGGCTTAATCGTCATGACAAGTGACACTGAGCGATCTCACTTTTACATGTAGAAAACGAATTCCGTGTCAAAGAAAGAGATGCGGAACTAATGGATCGGCACAGAATAGGATATATTTTCACCCAAGCCCTTAAATGCAAAATAATCACAGTTGTGCTCAAACAACACAAACTACATCTAGGCAAATAGTAGGGCCTGCTAGGTCTAACATTTTCTATGAACAAGGAAAAAACGCTGCCCTTTAGGTCAAACAGCACTGCATACCTTAAAATATTTTTTTGACACCAATTTACTGCAGAATATCAGAAATCATCTAAAATGCAACATTGCGCATCACATGCGTCGACTTGATAGGCCAAAATGGGGGGGGCAATTAAGGGAACAGACTAACTGCACTACAGATCATTCTCGCAAACTGAAAATAAATAGTGACAATCTATGTTTTCATTTTTCATCCATTCTGTTTCTAATGATCTGACCAATCCAGGAAATAAAAGGAAACATAGCGAACCTTAATCAAAACTAAATGGCATACCGACATGGCATAGCAAGCTCCATTCAAGGTACGAAATCGCTATCATAAATTACATAGAACTATAACATTTCCCCTCAATTTAATTACGGATATTTTTTCTTTACGCAAGAGAAAAATAAAATCCTAAACCTCGCCAGGCCTCTAGTCAAGAGAATGAAATTGCAGACCCTATTCGCTGCACATTTTTCTTGTCTGTGAACGCTACGAGATTCACTTTTTATTAGCCACCTCGTTCATTCCAAACAGATCACTAAAAACCCCAGACGGGCACTTTACAGTAGGCGACACTGGAGACGAACCTAGTTTTAATTTCTCGCCATCAATTTGTCAGAACCTCGCTGTCTTACTCGATTCCATTAATTAAAACTAGAGCAAAAAAAAGACCTATACATACCATAGCATTTGCCCCCTTTCTCTCTCTCTCTCTTCTCTCCTTCTGTCCTTTCTCTGCTGTTCTCTCGGGCTCGCGCAGGCAGCAGCCCCAACCGGCTCGATAAATAAATTAATAAAGAGATGAAGGAAAAAAATACACCTCCAGCAGTCACACGAAAATCTGTATTTCCTTTTTTCGATCGTTGGGTTGATAAGATTTTGCTTTTAAATTAAGTCTCCGTTTTCACGAGTGAAGTTTTCAGTACCATTTTTGTCTCTTGTTCCTCTTGGTGGCGTTTAAACAAACCAAAACAACAACCCACAAAAAAATCCTTCAGGACCTCAATACCTCGTCCACTGGATTTTTTTTTCTTCTAAGAAAGGAGGGGGCGTTAAAAAAAGGCTTGTTTCACAGTCTTCCTCTGGGCTCACCACGTTGTTTTTGACCAATTATTTCCTTTGTTGTACTCATAATATGCAGAGTTGTCCGTAAACATTCACGGCATTTGATGCAAATTACGGTGCATTGTTCCGTCGTTGAACAATACCACCCCTCAATATTTAATCTCAAATATATGCGTTTGACTTGAGACTGCGTGTTCGCGTGTGTGAGAGTGTGTGCAAGTGTATTTTTTCAGCTTCCCAATAATGGCGGCTCTTCTCCCAAACCCAGTTCTCTCCTCCTATTCCGAGAGAAAAAGGGAGCGATATAACGACGGCGGAGGCTCGCCCAGTGGCGCATGGACACAATTGCAACACACTCACAAAACAATATACATGGTCATGCTAACGGTGATGAAATAGCACTTGGAAGTGAATGCAAACGTCCAGAATGACCCACGTATATATTAAACATTTTCATAATGATATTCCTTCAAAATAATTGCAATTGTTATTATATTTCCAACTACTGGCTTTTTATCACTTTCTCTAGTGATTAGTTAACTTGCATTTGTTAAAATATTTAACATTTACAGAGCGGAAATGTTCATTGATAATGCTTTGTGTCGGGTTCCACGTTTACTTTTTTCCATGTCACAAACTTTATCGGTGCCACTTAAAGCATTATATTTCTAATGGATTCTAGTTTTTAATAATATGAAAATCGACCCCTTAAGATACATCTCGAAGATACTCTGTCCTTGCTCCATACAAAGCCACAGCAGTGGAAATACTTACTGACAAATCATTTCTGCATTTGACTTCTCTTTATCATACACGTTATGCACTAACCTTGGACTTAAGACTCACTGATAATTGTCACACTTACATGCACAAAGGATTCACGTTGGAGACAAGCGCTTATGCCATCACTATTAAGTGATCATGTTTCTGATCTAACAGGAACACAAGGACTTGGGAAAATATAATGACATAGACATTCAGAAAATCAATAATATAAAGCCTATTTTAGTTCTATTTGCTTTACTCACATTACTGCAGTGAAATGGATGGGTAGCTATTGAAGTGCACCATATCTCTCGTCGCCTGAACAAAATTGCACATTGCAAATAGGAACGCAGGACATAGGAACACTCTCTATCCAAATGTGTATACTGTACCAGTTTGCCTGCATTACAACATGTGTAGCATGCCCAGAACTGGCCAAAGACATTTGATTATTCCCAATGATATTTATGAATTTGAAGTACAGTGAAAACTCCAGTGATTTGTTCAGAAAGCTGACTAGCTGATGGCTGTGTAACATCTTTAACAGATGTTTGGTGGCTTGGAGAGTTTGTCATGCAATGATTTTTTTTTTGGCAAACAAAATACAGCAAACAGTGTACCTAACCCCATTCCCTGCCAAATATGATCCATATTGTATGGCAGCCATTACAACTCAGAGTACTGACAACAGGCTAGTAAATACTGAACCTTATTTTACCTGCTGAGAACTATCAACTGAAACTGGGGGGGGGGGAAAGTTTCTGGAAAAAAAACCTGTCCAGCTGGTGTCTTTTGTAACATTTCTCTTTTTTTCCTCTCTGCAGAAGTTCTTATGCAAGTCGTCTTACTCGCAAATTCTGCAACCTGTTTAAACTGCTGGGGAAAGAGAGGGAAATGACGGTGCAGCGCTCAGGAGTACAACAGTGGTGCCTTGACAAGGATTTTAACCCCCGACCTTTGGGCCCAGAGTTCAGTACTCCATCCACCCGCTACTCCACACACTGCCGCCCACTGCCACAGAGTTCCGCGGCGTACCTTCCGCATTGATTTCCAGTTTCTCAAGGCGGTAGCAGTGGAGTGAACGTTTGACCTGGATTGCACAGTGCAAGATTATAGAGTGGGTCAAAGTTTCAGTTTAATCTGTGCCTGTTTTACATTTTCTCTCTTTTACTGTGCAGTAGGCGGGGACAGGGGCGACAAACGTTCAGTTCCTGAAACCGCTTCATCCCCGTGCGTCAGCTCCCGCACATCTTGGTCCTAAAGTTCTGGGTTGTGCGGGTTATATTGGGTTGTGAAAAGTTTAAATGAAATGCACATCATAATAATGTGATAAATGTAACATAATAAATCCATTATTAACGTTACGGCAATGCACCGACAAACTATATTCGCAGTCAAAATACATTTTACAGTCTAAAGAGGAATGTGCATGTATAAAATTGAGCAGATAATATTACCAATATAGTCAGTCTGCTTTAATCATCAGTGGGTAACTATTTGTTTTTTTGCATCAAGAATAACCAACTTAAAATTATTTTAATTAATTTAATTAATTTACTTTAATTTTTGTTTGTTTTTTTGTTGATATTTATTTCGGTTTATTACCCAGGAATTTAGTTGACATATGCAGTCTGCGATTGGTCACAAGAGGGCAGTGAAATTTTTACTAGAGTCACAGGGTCATAAAGTTAAAGAACTGTTGAACATTATCAGGGGACACCCTGGAGTACGAAGATTTCCGCAATCCTTGTATCCAACAATCCTGAACTCTTTCCACTTGTGGTAGCACACGCCAGGCCTTGCTCCAGTTTGGCTTGCCCTGGTGGTTCTGGTACATTTTTTTTCCTTGAGATGCCAAACCCGAGCAGTAAAAATGCAGCAAATTGACCAAATAACAAGACGGCTGTCCTCACAGTTCAGTTTCCCCTCTCTATCCCACCGCAGGGCTACAGACAAAATTTCCCATGGTCCCTGGGGGCCTGGCGCATTCTTACTGCTCATAGTTTTGCAATCTCTGACAATCAGTGAGCACCCCCCCCACCCGCAACCTCCCAACCTTCCCCAAAGCACAGAAGAGCTGTCCGGCCTGTCTGGATAGTGTTCCACAGAGGCTTCGCTTCCAGCTAGACCAGTAAACAAGACATGCACTCTGACTCCATTGCATGTTTTCTCTCTTGTTTTCTCTCTTGTGGAAACAGTCCGTGAAGTAATGAAACTGCTGACCTTCCATTATAGCCTACTTGTTTAGCTGTGTGTTACTTTATTTGGGTTTGCGAGAGGAGTGTTTTTACTTGTTTCGGTGCAGTCTGTTGCTATGTGCCAGAGTGACGTTTCAAAATCATAGCTGTTAGCAAGCTAACCCTGTTCCCATTTTTAAATTCAGTTAAGGACTTAAAGTGAACAAGGTATTAAAGGGTATATTCAGTAGGTAGTCTTGTGTATGTATGTTTACGTATGCAGGGCATTTGATGCAATTTTACAAAAACAGTTTATCTTTTTTCAGAAAGCAAGTATTTTTCTCAAATGAGCCCTGGAGATAATAGTAGAGATAGTAACAGAAGATCATTGTTCCTTGTGAGTTTTTTTGTAAAGAGTAGTCGCTCTCATTGACCCCATGAGACATTTTAAAGTTAAGGGCTTTAATTATTAAGCATTTATTTTAAATGGTCTCAGTTAATGATGTCTCTGAAGTGAAGGAAGGTAACGTTATACTCAGCGGTTAAATTTACAAACATAAAACTGAAAGAGAAAGCAAGGGTTAAATATCTTCTACGTATTATTATTATTATCATTTGTTTAGCCTAATCAATACTGATTTTTAAATTATAATTACAGTTTTATTATTATTAATATGACTAGGCTACTACTGTTATTATTATTATTATTATAGGATAGTTAAAATACATGATTATAGTGTATAGTCTAATATGTGTTAGCATAGTCTGCTAAATACTTAAAATGTAAATGCTTAAATGTATAGTCTTAAATTAACTGCAGCAAAGCGTTCATGTGATTTGGTCGCTACCTCGCGCCTGATGGCTGTCGGGATAGCAACTGAATTCCCCAGAATGAAGCTCAAAAATCGCATTGGATGTAGGAACCTGAAGTCAAAAACTAGACTCTTTCGTTTTCAAAAAAGGACAGCTTTCGCTATACAAACTACATTTCCAATAATTCACCGCGCTAGAGGCCTGCCCTGGATATCCTGCCTGAAAGAGATAGCGGAGAAGCTGGGAAGGGCTTGACTACACAGAATTAATGTTACGTTTCTCTCAGATTTGACACCGATACTTGAATTCTGCGTGTTAAGACTATCCTTGGCTAGAATAATACAATGGTAAGTGTGTTTTGGTTCATTTAAGATCAATTGTTTTTTATCTCTGGAACTGCTGTGATGTTAACTAGCTCGCTAGTTAACCATTAGCTAGCTAGCTAAATGAATGAAGGAAAGGCCAAATATAAGGCTATAACGCTATTTTAGCTTACATAAATTGATACAATATTAAATGCTTTATGTATTTAACGTTGGGCTTACAGCTATCCAATGATAATGGGTCGTTGAAAGTGTTAACTGGCTAGCTGATAACAGCTTTGGGCAAATCTTGATGACAGAGGGTCAGTTTCTGGATGAGGTCAATCCTTCCATCAGTTTTCAATCAATTGATGCATTCTTAGTTGACAAGGTGATATCCATAACGATCTTATTATCGCTAGATATTTTTTAAGTCACAATTAACATCCTCAGTTATATACATGTAGTCGTTAGCTAGTGAACCATCTACCATAGCCAGCTAGCTAGTTAGCTAGCTAGCTAACGTTATACGTTAGCCAAATGTATATAAATAATCTAGGGGATGCGCGGATGCAAGCGCAAATGATCTCCGTTTAGGGAAGGCAATTGTTGGGGTCACAGAAAGAACGGGACTGTCACCTTCTCTCGGTGCGGCTGTGTGGTCTCCCGCACTGACCGAAAAGCAAGCGGTCACGAGACAGCTTGCACAGCTTGCAGTTCTGGGGAGACCGTGGACGTTTCCCCCATCACGCCGTCTTCCAGGCCTTTGAGCGGAAGGTGAATTCAGGCCTGTTTCCTTTCCCCCCCCATGCATAGTGTCAGAAGTCAGGGCATTTGGCAGTAAGAATGTGCCTCTTAATGCCTGCCCGAATGCTGACTACATGTTTTTGTTGCTCATTTATTATTTATTGGGTGCAATGTGTGCCAAAGACCACGATGGTGATTCCAATTGTGAATGTCCAAATGTTAATTCTGGAATCAGTTCAGGATCTGATATTCCGAGTTCTTGTGATCTAGCATATTTAGACAGATTCAATGGAATTGCACACATACAGCTTTGATGCCAAGTTGATGATGGCTTGCTGTGTGAATGTGCAAGTGGTGGATTGTTGCTAGGAATTGTAACAAAGCACTAATGCCGTGAACTACAAAAGGTTATTCAAGTTTAGTTCTGTCAGCAGAACAAGGGGGCTTGGGGTGGAAATGAGGTAAGGGCAAATTTCACACTGATATTGTCAATGTGCAGAACAGCTTGCCAGGCCATGTAGGGTGTCCTGGCATGATGCAGTGCCACTTACCATGCCAGGGGTGCACATTTCCATTCCTGGATGGCCGATGTGTATTCTGGTTTCTGATCCAACCAATTATTCTGGCTTCATTTTCTAAACTGCCATGAGCACAAATGCTGGTTCTCTCCTGTATCAGACCACAGTAAGGCTGCATGTGCAGTCTGCAGCGGTAGCTCAAGACTTTAATGGCAGCTGAAATCAATTATTGTGGATAATTAAACAATTACGAGCAGAAGTTGGCGTGAAGTCCCAAAACAGATGGGCACTCGTTGCGCACCCCAGCTCTAATAAATTGGCATGTGACTAACCTAGATGGGCAGAATGGCCTGTTCTCATCAAATATTCTTGTGGCCTCATGATATTAGGCTGATAGTTCATTTATGACCTTGTCATTTCCCAGTGCCTCGATTGTTCACTGTGGTTTTGCAGTGTCCCTTATCCTCTGACTGGTATTCGGGTGGAAGGCCACATCGTGAAGCACAACAACACCTCCATTTGTAATGACTACGGATGAGAGTGCATATTTCATTATTTGAGTATTCCACCATGAGATCACTATTTGTTGCGTACGTTCACAGTGGAGGGCTTAATAACCCGGCAGAGAATGAAAGGTGGGTCATTGGTTTTATTAAACATGGAATTATTCATTCCTGTCTAATTTGTAAAAGTAGGTCTTTGAGTCAAAATGTATATAATATACTCCCGCATAACCAATCTCAGGGGGACCAGAGGTACTTTTGATACATGAAAGGTTAGATACACCAGTAATATTTAAAATAGCCTAAACGGAGGCTGGCGGATAGCGTAGCGGTCTAACGCACCTGTATTTGGCTGGTCCTGTAGGAGTGTGAGCTGCAGTTCGAAACCCACCTCTGCCAGATCGGCCCTGGCCGTTAGCTCTGATCAGGGGCGGCATTTGGCTGTCCACTCCTGAGGGAGGGTGGTTGGCATGAACACGCTGTGAAGCACGTAAGGGTGTCTCCAGAAAGGGGGTCGGTGAGTTCCATCTCAAAAGAGGCGGATCATCGCCGGCCTCATAGAGTAGCTTGCCCCGTAGAGACAGGTTGGCACGAACACGCTAGAGGGTATAATTGGCTTCCAAATTGGGGAGAAAAAGGGGAAAAAATGTATTAAAACAGCCTAAACATTACAGTGAGTATGTGCAAATGAACTTATCCAACAAAACCACATAAAAAATGTATGACCACCATTCCTTTTTCGTATTTTACCCCTCGCAACACCTTTCGCTGTTTACGGGCAATCATTTCTTTGATGTCATCTGCCAGATTTTTTATGTCTGGTACTGTATTTTTCCATATCCCAAAGTCCTGAGCTATCTTCTCCCTTGTCATGCCCTTCTCCAAAAGAGAGAGAATGTATATTTTTTTTAGCAAAGCAATTTTTTTCACAGCATTGTCTCTCAAAACGTTTTCAACCTCGAACTCTGTGGGTCAAATAATGGTTAAGTAAATACTTTTGTCTACATGAATTTACAAGCAGTTTACTCTACTTTAATCGAGTTTTACTGCTTACTGTTATTTAACTAGTGCATGTACAGTGCTAGCATAAAAACTGGCACTTCGCCAGGCTGTCAATCTCCAATTAGACATTGATGTCTAAACGAGGCCAGCGGATAATCCTGTAAGTCACATGTGCTGGAGTCTGTTATGAGGACATAAATTAAAAAGGTTGAAATAAAGAAGACTGTTGTGCAGGTCAGATTTCTTATTAAAGTAAATGGCTGTGTGAAGTGCATTATGTTCCTCCTCCTACATTATGCTCATATTAGCCCATTCATTATCGGTAATAGCAGTTTTTAAAAAAGCATTAGAAGCTGGAGTTTGGAAAATGGGGACGAGAGATGCAAAGTAAGGCAGGGAAGGCACGGGAATTGACAATAATATACAGTTATGAGACAGGGAGTCAATATGTGCACAAAAATAAGAGTTTCATACAGTGAAACTCCTAGGTAGGATTTGTTTTAGAAAAAAATATATAGGCTGGCAGAGTTGTTAGGGTACTGGGCTTGGAACTTAAGGGTTGCAGGTTCGATTCCCAGCTAGGGCACTGCCATTGTACCCTTGAGGAAAGGTACCTAACCTGAATTGCTTCAGTAAAATATTCAGCTGTATTCAAATTTTTAATACATCTATATCTATATATATTTAATTTATATTTCAAATATTTGAATGGATTGGATGTAAAGAAAAATGTTGAACTGTAAGTCGCTCTGGATAAGGGTGTCAGCTAAATGACTAAAATGGTTAGATATAAAATATCTAACCATGGAATATTCAATTGTCAGTTCTTTGCAGCAATGACGCGTATGGTATGTGCACTCCTCTCTCTAGATCCGATTCATCCTGATCCAGAACCGAGCTGGGAAGACACGGCTGGCCAAGTGGTACATGCAGTTCGACGACGACGAGAAGCAGAAGCTGATCGAGGAGGTGCATGCGGTGGTGACCGTCCGCGATGCCAAGCATACCAACTTCGTGGAGGTACGGCGCGGTAACCCTGCCTCCTGGACAAAACGCTGTCACGATCACGTTTGCCCAAGTAAGGGCCAAGAAGCACAGCTGTGTATGTAACTCAGCCACCCATGAGTCTTCTTTGGACTGACCCTAATACGGTCTTTTTTGAACACACCCTGTGCTGACCAGAAGAGGATAGGCTACCATCCTTTAGTCTGGTTTCTCCCTATACTCTTGACCAAAGAGTTTTTCCTTCCAACTGTCATCTGTGGGGGGGGGTCTAGGCCTGCGTTATCTTTTGTAAAGTGTTTGGGTAAAAAGCGCTCGTTCCATTGATGGAGGTAGGAGTAGGTTTCCCACCCAAAATTTTTCCCCTGACATAAAACTTAAACAACATAGTGTGACATTTTTTCTATCATTGATTTCAAATGAATTGTCTCCACAGCACAGCATAAACAGTACACAGAACATTGTGCATGGCAAAAGGAGATGAAAGGCTATGTTTTTATCGATTTATTGTATCTCTTTGCGCTTAAGTGTCACCAGTCTGTAGTCGGTCGCAATGCATCTAATAATATTGCACCCAGTCGTTCTCGATCGAGAGATGGGCGGCTGTGCAGCGTAGTGGTTAAGGAACTGGGCTTGCCACTCAAGCCGAGGCGTGTGGGGGCATCGCCATTGCACCCTTGAGCAAGGCACTTAACCTGAACTGCTTACATGTATGGCTAGTGTGGATTAAGTAGTCTGTGTACGTCTCTCTGGATAAGGGCACCGTCTGCTCAGCTAATGTGTAACATAATGTAATGTCCCCCGTATCGTTCCGTAGCTCCACCTATCTATTTGAATGTCAAAGACTCGCACACCTTGCTTGCCGCAAGCCTGTGTAAATGCCATTGCCCTTCATGTCGGCTGTCCGGGTTTCCAGAGTCAAGATCCGAGCGCTCAGCGGCTGCGTCAGAGCGGGCCTCTGCGCGACGCTACACGCCGCGGCACTGAAACGCAGGCACTTTTCCGTGACGTGCGCGCCATCGGCGGTGACTCAGGAAACCCTGCCTGCGCGAAGAACCACCTGCACAGAGCCCAGCCGATGCTGACACACATTTCTTCCTTCATTTTTCCCGATGTGCCCGATGGAGCTCGTCAGCCAGTCATTTCCCCCCCCCGTTCGTTTGTTCGTGTGATCATGGGAATGCGCATGTTGGCACAATTCTCCCAGAGCAAGCACTTCAGTTGAGAGACCTCGCACGATGAAATATCTGATTCCGCTTTATTCGATGAGAAGCGCTGGGATTCGTATGAAATATTACTGGTGATTGTTGAACCTCTCGCGATTGCTCTCCTTTCAAAATCCCTTTAGCTATGAAATATGACAGTATGATGTGTGTGCTGTCAGTTGTGCGCGCGCTGTGTGGCGAGGGAATGCTTCCGTTACCTCCTTTGATTGTAAAGCTAGTTTAAAACACACATGATATGGAAAATATTAATAAGAGTAGGATGTGTTACATATGAGGGGGAATAAGGCTGAATGTGGACCATTGCTTAAATGCTTTTATTGACTAGAAACACAATAACACAGACAGAAATCTGATGCATTTTACAAGCAAATATGTTGTTTTGGTTTAACATGCCCCTGCTCGCACTGTAGATAATCAACAGACTTCTGTGTTTTTGTGAAACCTGCTGTCCTTGGCTAGGTGAACTTGATAACCTCGTCACCTAAGATCCGAACCCTGAGCTCATGGTCAGGAGTCCTGTATCCTCACTGCCACCCAGCATTCAGTGCAAAGAATCAGTGTTGTTTTCTAAGCGTGTTTACTCGTGGAAGTAACGCACGGCTTCCTCAACAGTGAACTGAAAGAATGTGTCGTCACTTTTTGTGGATCTCGTACAGAGCCGTATACATTGAGAGTACGGGAGATCACAGTAAATGAGTCCCTGTGTGGCACTATGGAGGCCTGCTGGTGTGACCTGCTGGCGTGGGGTGTTAAGTCCCTCTCACTCTTATTTCTTGTCCTTTGTGCAGTTCCGAAACTTTAAGATCATCTACAGACGCTACGCTGGTCTGTACTTCTGCATCTGTGTGGACGTGACTGACAACAACCTGGCCTACCTGGAGGGTATTCACAACTTTGTGGAGGTAGGACCACTCACACACACACTCACACACTCACACACACACACACACACACACACACACACACACACACACACGCACACAAAGGTCACATACACTCAAGCGCAATTCGAATTCAGCCTCCAGGGCACCAGCATGGCTGTAGCCAATGTAATTGATTAATTCCTTTACGTAAGTGTTATTTTCTCAGAGTAACCA
The DNA here is from genome assembly GCA_029706075.1 of Aldrovandia affinis. Classification (NCBI taxonomy): domain Eukaryota; kingdom Metazoa; phylum Chordata; class Actinopteri; order Notacanthiformes; family Halosauridae; genus Aldrovandia; species Aldrovandia affinis. The sequence goes on from JAINUG010000260.1 coordinate 122,538, forward strand.
TGGGTGCCTTTTAAGCCAGATGTGACTAAAGACGATCAGAATTTTTAATTTGTCCCTAACTAGGGCACTTTAAATGTTTTAGGCGTGTCTTGTTATAAATTGAGTAATGGGAGTTTTCATGGATAGACGGGTAGTTTTCTTTCTTGTTTGTTAAAAAATGCTGCTCAAAGCTGTCGAACTACTCAACAGTCCCAAGGGTCGATTAAAGATGTACATTTCAAGCATTTCAATCCTTCACACGCAAACGCCAGACAATGTGCCTAAAAACGATTTGCCATTTTAAAGAGTACTGCATCCATTTTAGATTCATTTTTGGTGATAGGGAAGCACAATGTATTCATGCATATTCATACAGAGATTAAGGATAGGGATAGGCACTCAAAAATGTTTTCAGGTAGCTACAATTTCAAATGAGCGTCATATAAATTACAAATATATTTGAAACCAATAGAGGGGGAAAAAAACAATGGATATAATCATTATTATTTTATTATTTATTATTTATTATTATTAGACTGCCACAGGCTGACCGCAGACACTCAGGGGCTCAGCAAGGAATGCTGGGACCTTCTGACCCCCCCAACCACCACCTGCCCTTCCCACAGCACTCTGGCCCAGGATTTGAAAACCTAAAAAATAGGTTTTTTTAAATCGCATCTTCCAGGGGAGAAAATAAATGGGTGAAACTGAGCCAAGATCAGTGGTGTGGGGTGAGGTTGATCTATGATAGGGGTGTCCTGTCAGGGGAGTCCAAATTTATCCGAGAAAGGGCCGGTGTGGGCACAGGCTTTTGTCCTAGCCCAGCACTAAAACACCTGATGCAACAAATCAAGGTCTTGACTAAAACACCTGATTCAACAAATCAAGGTCTTGATTGACTACCTTGATTAGTTGAATCTGGTGTTTTAGTGCTGTGCTAGGACAAAAGCTTGCATCGACACCAGCCCTTCTCAAACAAGATTGGACAGCCTCGATTGGACAACCCGATAATTACAAGCACTCAGTCAACTATGGGCCTCCAGGCCAGCAGGCGGCACTAGGGAGGCTCCATGTCAACAAATTGCTTACCACGTTCCTGAGAAGTAACCAGTTAGGCAATGTGTTCCTTATTTTAATCCATTGCAAATTTATCTGAATTCCTGTAAGAACTGCATACTGCATTCAAGGGATGTTCCTGGAAATGGAATTTGCTATCAAACTGTACAGGGTGTGCAGGGTTTGTTTAGCAAAACCTAAAGCAGGTTTTTCCTCCCCCTCCCTCCTTTTTTCTTTTAGGTTCTGAATGAGTATTTCCACAATGTGTGCGAGTTAGACCTGGTGTTCAACTTCTACAAGGTAAGTGGCCGATTAACAATTTGCATTCTTGCTGGAAATTGGCTCGCCCCCTAGTGGCAAGATTTATTTTAAAAAATGGCCGCTGTTAACGCTGCCGTGACTTTGGCACACAGAAAGTAATTAAATATATATGTCGGGGGTGGGCGGAGGGGGGTTGAAGGGACTATTTATATTTGAAGGTTGCGGTGTAGGCGTTGCCACGGCAACTGGTGTACACAGCATAATTGTGACAATCACTCAATTAAGTTATGCTCATTCCTATAAATTTGCAGTGGGCTTTTCTTTAAAAGAAAAGCGGTAAGCAATTAAGCGAGTCGCTGCCAGGTAATTACCTTCCATCGCTACTGCTTCAATTACTAGAGGTGTTTTTTCCATCCGCCCACCCGGTCAACCTCTATGAAACACCGCCTACGCACAAAACAAATGGATTCTTTGTTAACTTCTCCACTTTCAGAGGAATTGCAACCGCACAAAGAACTGTCACGATGTCAAACGTCAATTTATCGAAGACAAGCGGTCCCAATCAAACCTGGTAGTTGGCTGCTTGCAATATGGATTGCTCCAACCTAACTTAGTGGCCGGTTTTCTCCAACGTGTTTCTGACTCGTAGGAAATAAAATGCCAAGTTGTATTTACCAACTTGGAACAGGTGTGGAGTAATGTTATCGGCGCGATTGTCCGCCGTGACAGGGAAATTGGTTTGGATCCTCGGACGCTGCCGTTTTTCCCTTGAGCAAGCACTTAAACTGAATTGCAGCAGTAAAAATCCAATAAACGAGCAATTTGAAGTAATGTGCTCGAATGATCTTGGACGGGGGCATCTGGCTGTGAAAAAACAAGATGGCTCTTTGAAATGAGGTTCCCCCATGTTAAATTACAGGTAATTATTTGTCTTGGTCTGGAGAGGTTTTGCTGCGTTCGTCGACAAATAGTCACATAAATTATCATTTTATTGTTTGTGTGTTGCTGTTAACAAAGTAATTGCCAGGTTCTGCCCTATATGAAATTGAGGCTCCATACTTTTGCAACCTGTTTGTCATTGCAGTTCTTTTGGGGTAATCAGAGATTTTATTGAGGAGGTAGTACCACAGATCTTATATAGTAACCAGATGGTCTGCTCCTGTGTTCCCTTCATCCTCCCATTTCCCTACTCTGAGGTACTGGTTGGTGACATTTCCAGTTCAATTTTCCAGTTGGTGGCTATTCATGAAGAGGTGTGCCCAAGCACAGATTGCGCACACATTGCAACTGATGTTGTCCTTGGTTACACCGCTTTCACAAATATTGATGAGATGCATCAAATTGGAATGTTTCAGATTCAGGTTCAACATTCAGGGTTAAGAATACTGAGCTGGCCATCTGATGATTCTGTGGTAGTGGGGCTTTTGGGTGGCTCATACTGTTAAGGCACTGTTGTAATGTGTGGATGAGCTCCACGGACTGGTATCGAATCCAGACCATGCCAGCGCAGACTGTGGCCAGCAACCCTGTTTTTTGGGGTGACAAATTAGGCATTACATTGACGGGAGTGTCACCCATATTTATAGAAATTTATTGGGAGGGAGGGATTTGTTATTGAAGATGGAGAAGGTTGTCTGTGTCAAAGGTATACATGGTAACATATGGAAAGAGTTTGACTGGAAGACAAAGACCCTGCTTCTTTAGAACTCCAATCAGGTTTGTAGACATGAGCATAAAGCATGGTTGGTGATCATTCATATTTTGGGACTCTGACTAGGCCCAGTCTGTTCTAGGCATTTTATTTTGGATTTGTTTGGAGAGGATATGGTGACATAACGTGACTGCAAGAAAAATTGTCACTTTGAACTGGATGAGGAGGGCGAATAAACGTGCTCTTGCCCAAATCAGATGAAAACAGGCTGGTCCCTAATTGACAGAAGACTTATTATTATTTATATGCAGTATGAGCATGGCTCAGAATACGATATGTTTTTTTTTTTTGTTTTTGTTTTTGGGCATGCCAAATTGGGAGAAAAAGGTGGAAAAAGCATTAAGAATTCTGTAGTGGTGGTACAATATGTAGCCAATTTGGTTATCACCGTGTCACCACTGCACTTCCCCTTCAAGCGATGCGGTCATCCAGTATTTATTGCGGATGCTGTAAAATAAGGGCCAGCTCGCGGAACTGTAACGTTTTAGTGGCGTGGTGCCCGGCTGAGTCCCGGGATTTGTACTGAGCGCGTGCAGAGTCTCCTTGAGTATGACAGTCCTGGGGAGCCTCCAATAGCGTAGCGGTCCAATACACCCGCAGAATGGGTGGTGGGCTCGTGAGGGGAGGGCGAATCGAAATAAATAGAGGGTTGATTTGGCTACTAAATTCTGAGAAAAACATTAGAAACAGATTTTGTAAAAAAATTATGACAGTCCTATCTCCTCTCTCTCTCTCTCCCTCTCCCTCTCCCCCTCTCTCTCAGGTATACACGGTGGTGGACGAGATGTTCCTGGCAGGAGAGATCCGGGAGACGAGCCAGACCAAGGTGCTCAAACAGCTCCTCATGCTGCAGTCGCTGGAGTAACTCGGCCCCCACCAAACTCCTCCCCCTCCCCTTCTTGATTTCACAACAACTCTCCCGGGAAGCCCCTCCTCTCATTGGTCCCATCACGGAGCAGACTCCTCCCCTGTTGATAAGAAATTCCATTTATACGCCCCCCCCCCCTTCCCCCTTTTGCAGGAGTCTCCCTCACCCCCACCCCCGCCTCAGCCATACGTAAGGGGTTGACCGTTGCTCTGTGCGTGATGTCATAGAGGCACACGCTGTCTGATTGGCCAGTCCCCCTCTCACACTACCACTGCTGATGAGCACCCGAGCGTGTGAGAGATGCCAGCCTGGACACATTTCTTTTACATTTCAGGGAGACAACAAGCCTGTTAGCCTTTATATTGACTTTCTGTGGTCATGTGCTACACATGCATTCACGTGGTCCACAGGGCCAGAGCTTTGAGTGTCAGCCTTAATGTAAGATCTTTGAGCACATAGGCTTTGATATGTGCTTTCAGGCTAAAGTCTGAAGTGGTTGTTACTGAATCCACTTCCTATGAGGAACAAGCTTAGTGATCACATTACTGAAAGCCCAGGTGACACGCTCATAGGGCATTTAAAACAAGCCCTCGATGGACTGAATTCTGATTGGCTCAATCGCGTCACATGGCTGGGGTGGTTGTCAGAAAATGCCTTTTGTCAAAAGAAAAAAAAGAAAAGGCCCTTTTTTCATGGCTGGGTGATGGTTAGGAAGTGGTGACCTCAGGGGGTTAAAGTTCAGACTGCTGCCATTTTGTCAAGGAAAAAGAAAGAAAAAGGTTGAGCATTTCCATGCCTCAGCTGTTGCTTGTCAGCTGTCCCAGAAAAACACAAAAATGTCCTCACATTTCAGAGAAAATACAAGCAAAAAAAAATACAGTTGAAACATGAACTTCTTAATCAAATGTATTGCGCTTTTTATTGTACTTCAGTATTGTGAAGTTTAGTTTGTATTGTGTACAAATATTTGTAAGTGTTCTTGTGTGGACCATGCACTCAGTTCCAGGTCCTTCCTCACCTTGTCTTACAGCGTGTGGCCTAACAAACAGAAAGACAAACGCAGATTAAATACCTGCGTCAATGTGAGTGGGGGCCGTGAATTTCTCCCGACAGGGAACGTTGGCTGAGAAAGGCCCTGTGAATAATGACGCATGCTGTTGAGCCTGCACCCTCGCCTCCTTGGAACACTACATCAAACTCCAGGGTCGACTTGGTTGGGAGTAGCTAAATTTGCGCCAACCTGCCATTCTGTGATTCAGGGCTGTCGGGGGAAAATGAATCGAACCTCACTCAAATGCCGCTCCGCCATGTTCCTTATTCCGGTGCTCTAGAATCGACATAGATTCTATTCTCTGAGGTTTCTGAAGCGTAGGCAGAAGAAGTATTAGCCAGCAATGCTCAAGTGGCTTGTACTGTTGAGGCATGTTGGGGGAACGGAGGTGAAAAATAACTGGGTAGATTTCAAAGCCGATATCGAATATTGGCGTATCACACACTTTGTTTGTGGGGGGAGGTGGGGGGGAAGTGGTTTAGGAACAGTTGTATTTCATGATCCTGGTGAAGCCTCAAAAAAATGTTTTTTTTTTTTTTTTTTATAAATGCAGGCCTGATTCCCAGAAAGCTTTTCCAAATACATGGAGATGCAGCCTGTTCTTTATGGCCTGAACTCGTGAGGTCACGTTTCATCACATACCATATATGGTCAATCCATTGTTACTGAGGGGGAGGGGGGAGGGGGGGAGGCTGGAACTGAGTGTGTGGGACTGAATAAATGTGAGAGAGAGCCACAGAAGGGACCAGGGATAGGCTGAGGAAGTCATGTGACTGAGGAAGGCGTGGCTTCCTCAGTTGGCCCCAACTCTGCCTGCATGAAAATCAGAATTTTTTTCTTCTTTAAATATCAACTAAAACTCCTGGGTGAAAGACTAGCAGAGGGGGAAAAACACCGTTGCTTGTAATTCCAGAACACACACACTAACACCTAACAGCGATGGCCCATCATGATGAACATTTCTGAGAATCACCTGCAGCAGTAATGAGATGACCTTTATGCCCTGATGAGACTGGAAATAAACAGTACCGCTCTGCTAGTGTGGAGCCCAGGATTAGCCAGCTGCACCGGGGGGGCACACTCACCGATGCCTTTCTGCTCTCCAATCACAACCGGGACTAGGCACAAAAGATCCAATCAGAGGCCAAAACAAGTGACCATATCCCCCATCCCCCCCATCATGGTTGGAGGGCAGAAATGTGTTTCAACACTGGCATCTGTGTTCATCCTGTTACACCTTTTACAGGTTTAACAGTTTAGTTTATAAAGTTTTTTTAAAATTTTTACTTTGCATATGCGTTATGTATGTTGTTTTTGCTAAATAAGACATGTTAACAGCCAGTATGGGTCCCCTTCACGTCCCAAAGTATGTGTGTTGGTGAGTGCTGTCTGTGTGTAGGTGTTGTCATTATCCTATTGCAGAACCCTCCAACCATTGTATTCCAGTCTATATGTATATATACAAATAAAATTAGAGTGGGTGTCATGATTTGTCCATTTTTCAACAGAGGACTGATACTGCCATTTTTACACTTACCAATAAGACTCCACAAAGTTCATATATATTGTACATATTTTCATGCATCATCGGTTTTTAGAAGCATTTCCAGATGCTTCTACATTTCAAATGGTTCCCAAGCATCAAGAAAAACTAGTACACAAACCACAGTCGTCTTGTTTCAGAACACATTTTGAAATCTTTAATTTTTTTCTTGTTTTGTTACAGTGATCACTGAGCTGATTTTGATTCATGTACTAAATATCAGTAAATAGCCTTCATTTTCATATTGGAGCTCGACTACAACGTTTACAGTAGAACAGTATTTAAAACAATTTGTTGGCTGTCAAATCTTCATTGCTATAAAATTTCTGACCAAGACAGTACTCACAAAATAACTGCAGCTTTTCAAATACACACAGCATTTCATTTTCGACTGTTTTAAATGGACCATGCTTCCATACTGCAGCTGATTTCTTCAAGCTCTACCCTAGTTATAGCCACTTAACAATTATGGTCACAAACTAACCATTTTATTATAATATTCTATGAATTAAATAAATAAAAAAAATTGAGACAGAAATACTCAATTAAAAAAATAATATTGTCTCATCTTTAATGATCAATTGGACATATTGAATTTGTGGTTCAACACCACCATCTAGTGGTAAAAGTACAGACTTGCAGTTCGAAGTCGCATCGTAGCCATGAAATCTGTACAGGGACCAATGATCGAGGCCACAGAAGCTGCCTTGACCCCACCTCTCAGCCAATGAAAATTTACTCAGATATCCAGATTTTTTTTTTAGTGGTTACCCTCTCTTCATGGCCAGCCCTGCTCTTGTCTTGGTCCCCAGAAGCCCCAGAGGATCGAAACAGAGTGGGTTTACTCAAAGAAAGCACATCACTCGGCTATAATGCATCCTTGTCTTTGCCAGCTGTGGTTCATTTTCAGATTGAAACATGGTGCTGTCAGCCAGTTGAGGGAAATGGAGGACTGGAATGGGTGGTAGTGTGGTACCCGCAGTTTGACGCACGTGGAACGCAAACGTGGACAAGTACACGCGCTTGCGGCAGCAATAAACAGTCATGAGCAGCAACAAACTCACGCACGAATAGACATACACACACACACACACACACACACGGCCAAAAGGGGAAAATAAATAAGACCGTCGGCCTCTACATCCTGACACTGTATCAGAGGGTGTCTGTACGCCTTTCAAAAATACTGAACACTACCAACTTGAAAACACGTAAATAACCATTGCAATAATTAAAAAACTAAATTACAAAAATAACCAAGCAAGTTTTGTTATAGTTCTTAATCTTCAAAATTCACCCCCCTCCCCCAAAAATAAAAATAAAATATAACATTCCATATTTACAGCATAGATGATTTAGATATACAGTTTCTTAGCAATGGTGACAATGATATCACATTGGTTACTAAGCAACAACTGAGTTTTTTTCCCTCCTTTTCTGCAAGGTAATTTGGGAGTGATTTCGGCTGAATAGGCGAGGTCGGGGGGTGACAGAGAAGGAAGTCGTGATCGCTGTGGAACCACTGCGATGTTTTAGCAAGGGGCGTTCGTGAAGAGAGCAATGTTTTTCCCCCAGAGATGTCCTGCGGGTGCGAACACAAGAACGACGGAAGATACACTGTGTTAAAGCTCAGCTTCAGTGTCTGACTCCAGAGGCTGTGTTAAAGCTCAGCTTCAGTGTCTGACTCGTTACAGTCATGCAGAAATGATCTGATTCTTCCCAGCAGAATCTGGGGGCTGCACGTTCAGGAGGGCACAGAAGTGTTTCGCGCTTGTGACAAAACTCCACAGGAGCACGGGCAATACATCGAGAAAGTAGGAACAAAAGAAAGTCTAGTAGCCACCTTAAAAGGCTGAAGTAATGCATTTCAAAGTGCTCTGCGGGCAATTCTCACACAAAAACAAACAAACAAAAAAAAAGAGACTGGTTTTGGAATGTTATCATTGAAGACCACAAACCCAGTTGTTCTTTAGTAAGAAATGAGTCCTGAAAGTGAGTATGATGCACTTTAAATATATATCAGATTTTGTGAACCTCAAATCGACTGTACAAGTATTTTGCCATTGTAAATATTTCTACATTTACAGTATTTAAAACACACAAGAAAGAGTGCACTTGAGGAAAAGACAAACCGAAAGGAAAAGAACAAAAGACTGTTACATATCGACAGCGTCAGAGTCACGCCAAATAAACAACGCCAGGGCACAGTGACATTGCCATCGCCGTTTTCTCCTGGCTGGCTCGCCAAAAGCTGCCTCTCACTTCACCAGCAAAACAATCACTACCTCACAAAGGTGTTGGGTGGGGGGGGTATGCATGCCTGATTCCACATTCCAAGCATTACACATCAACCATCAACCTTTTCCCTGAGGGTCACTTTGAAGCAGAATTTTCATCTTCATAGGTCCAATTAACTGCTACATAAGCTGATGGTCAGTTGACGAGTTTACGATGCTAGGATTGGGATCAGTTTTAACCAATCACTGACACTCCAAATTCTAGTGCAGTTGTGTCATCGGGAGGGGGGGCAGTTTACTTCAGTTCAATCGGTCAAACAAATATTCTTCCGTGGTAAATTTGCAGTCCGACCGAGACCGGCTTTGTTTTAACGTCCCCGTAAAAGATGGGTGTGAAACGGGCAAGCGGCTTCGGCGAAACCAGCCGTGAGGAGGCGTGCTAGTCCGCCGAACTGTCCGTACGGTCCGCAAAATAGCAGGCCGCCTAAAACAAAATGCAGGCGTTATTCCCATTGCGGCAGGCCTGGAGGGGGGCGGACAGTGTTCCTCTCACCTCCAGGAGCACGTTAAAATAAAAGTGCATATAAACCCTGTAGAAAGCCATCAGTCCCTCAGGACCGGGGTCAATGGAATCTCTTTCCTATTTCTTCCTTTCTCTGACGTTGAATCTAAGCACCGGACTTGGCAGGGACGAGAAGAGCGAGGTTTCGTGAGCGGAGCTACAGTGAGCCGTAAATCGCTGACTTAGTTTGAACCAATCAAAAAGGTTTCTGCCCTTCACAGCAAAGCCTGAGAAAGGACTGGTTCGATTGGCCAGCCGCTCATAGCATAATGGTAGCTCTGCCCATTTTTGACCTCATTCTCCCATGGGGCCGAATTCTCCCTTCACTGCGTGTAACCTTTCTGAGGCAGTTTTAAGTCAACAGCCTGGAGTGTGACATGGATTTGAAGGGGGAGGCAGGGGGAATTAAGGGGCAAGACAAACTAAATTGTGACGGGACAGCCTTCACAGCTGGAGGCAGTGTTGGGGCTGGAGAGAGACCCCCAAAGGACACGCCCCTTTTGGAAGGTGCGGCGTTAGCAAACAAGAGCGCTAGCGCTACCTTTGTGCTGCCCGCACGCTGAATTCCACCACGGCACGCTCCGATTGGCTGCCTCTCCTCCATCAAAAGGAGGCTGTGTTTAAAAGCCTTGTTTAAAAGAAAGGTTGCTATGGAAACACGGGCGCGAGCACACCGAAGGTGTCAGTTATTGCGAGTTGTGCGTAAAAAAAACTAAAAACAGAGAGCAAACTCAGGGAAAGCTCTCTCCTCTTTGCCACAAGGCGTCTCTGGGGATGGCTCGGCGTTTCTGCTCCAATTAACCCGGAGGAACGTCTCGACACCGTGAGACTAAATCTGCTAGTGCTCCATAGTGTTTCAAAACCACTGGGAAACAGTGGTCTGCCTTTGCTAAAGAAGGAGTTCCCACCGTAGCTGAAGCCGGGTTATATTGGGGTGTGGTGGGTCACTGTGCCGATACAGGAAGGCTTCAGGAGAATTTGTGTGTGGCTCAGGTGTGGCTCGGGGGAGGACTAGAAAGGGGGAGGGGGTCTTTTTCACTTCTTAAAAGAGTTTGAAATCAAATATGTGCCTGTCCCACTGTGAAATTCCACTGGCTGTCACACACCCATTACTCTGCTGTTTGAATATTCAAAAGGTAATTTTTTTTTAAAGCAAGGAACATGAAGGGTGAGCAACACTTCAGACCCATGTTACCCATCTCTACCTTACCCGACCTGTGCTGGTCGACTGTGTGTGTGTGTGTGTGTGTGTGTGTGTGTGTGTGTGTGTGTGTGCGCGCGCGTGTGTGTGTGTGTGCGTTGGGAGGGAATAATCAATATGGAAGGTCCAGAAATAGGGGTCCTGAAATCCCCCTTGCCTTGGCCTGTGGAGACTGCTCCCCCCGCGGGTTGCCTTGCGTTCCCCTGCACCCCAGCTCAGCATTGCACAGTCTCAGCCTGGGCTGCGGGGGACAGTGTACCTGTCCAGGGTCAGTGGGTAACCTCCTCAGGGGTCAAGGGTCAGGGGTCACAGGCGGTCCTCAGGGACAAGGTTCCTGGTTCTTCTAGGGGTGGAAGGTGTGGGGAGCAGGGGGGGCCGGGGTGATCCTGCACACCCAACCACACCTAGAGCTAAGAGATGGACAGAGAGAGAAACAATGAGTGGCCGAGGACCACATGGTAGTGTCTTAACATGGGTTAGACCAGGGAGGGGCAACTCTGTGTACACAGGACTTCCTTTCCACCAATTACTCTGGCTGAATTAGCTAATTGTCTGTATTCACCAACGCCGGTTCGCTGATGCATTAGACCCCAGTAAAAATGTTTTATACAGGGACACATAACGGTCTTCAGCTGTCATTCATGAGCTTAACAATAAATGCAGCTGCAATATCAGATCACGGAAATGGCTGGGCTAATTACATTTACATTTACATTTTAGGCATTTAGCAGACGCTCTTATCCAGAGCGACTTACACAACTGACATTCCTTTACATGCAATCCATTTATACAGCTGGATATTTTTTTTTACTAAAGTAATTCAGGTTAAGTACCTTGCTTAAGGGTACAATGGCTGTGGCCCCACCTGGGAATCGAACCAGCAACCTCTGAGTTACAAGCCCAGTTCCCTAACCATTACACTACACTGCCGCCCTAGTTAAATAATTAAGAGTATAAGTTAGCATGGAATCAAGAAGCAGATACGACCTGTTGCCCTACACCGGGTTGAACCATAGACATGTCTTATAATGTTGGCGTGTGAGCTGTACTGTGTGTTACTGACCTGCAGGGGGTGCCTGGCATGTTCGGGAGCAGGGGGAGGGGTTGGGGATGGGGGGGAGGGGGAGGGGTGTCCTAGCAGTTGCATTGCTGCTTGTTCTGTGCAGTGGTGCCGCGGGGCTGGCGAAGTTGCCGCAGCGACGCGTCTCCGTACTGGATTCCTGAACCCATCCGCTCCGGGTCCAACTCGCCTGCATGGGGGGGGGGGAAACCTGTCAGTCCGCCAACACGTACACACAACCCCTAGGGCTGCACGATTACTCAAATGAAAGTTTCAGGGTGTGTTTACCTGACTCTATCTTGTTGAGGATGGTTCGAGCACATTTGAGGAAAGCCTCTTCCACATTCTCCCCCGTCAGGGCACTTGTCTCCAGGAACATCAGCTCTGCACAGCCAAGATACAGTCAATAAAAACACCAGCACACAGTCAATTTACTGTCAAAGCAGAATCAACACCGGTGCAACGATAAGTCAACATGCTGTCAACGCAGAGTCAACAGACAATCAAGAGTCAACACACAGTCAGCACACAGAGTCAAAGCAGATTAGTCACCACAGACACAGAAAGCACAGAGAGAGTCCAGAATACTCCACCGACAGTGAGAAGACTGAAAACACAGAAACACACAGAGGTGGAGAAACACAGCAAGTGATGTGCCCTGCCTTCCTGTGCGACTGGTGAAACACACTGAATGACTGAAAGGGAAAGAAAGAAAGAAAGAAAAAAAGATAGCGCTCACCCATTGGGAGCATAAAAACTACACTGTCACTGTAGTTCTGCTCTCAGATTCTAGTCAATCGTTAAGCCTGAACAGGCCAGTTTGCGGCCAGAGGATTGACAGCAGGAAAAGCAGACAAGAGAAATAGGAGACAAGGTGACGGCATTGGGTGGGGGGTGGCGATGAGGGGGATGAAAAACATCTCTGAAATAGACCTTGAGGTGACTGGAGATGAGTGTGGGGGGGGCTTAGAGGACAAAGGCCTGTTACGGGGGGGGGGCAGAGTGACAGACAGGAAGGGGAACACCGGGCCAGGTACCGTTCTCCTGGGCGAAGCGTGAGGCCTCCAGAAAGGTCACCTCCCGGTCGGCGTCCAGGTCCTTCTTGTTCCCACACAGGATGATGACGATGTTGGGGCTGGCCAGCGTCCGTGCGTCCGTCAGCCAGTTGGTCAGGGCGTTGTACGTCTCCCGGCTGGGGGATGGACAGACATACAGAGGTGTAAAAAGGACACTTTCAGTGTGAAAGACACCGCCATTTGATGACAGGAAGAGGACACTTTCTGCCAATAGCTGCTGCTATTTGGCTCGGAAAAACGGTGCCCACATACTTCTTTGTGACCGATGTATATTGCCTACTAGTGACCATGCTCTGTCAATGACTCACACATTTTAACCAATCAGTGTTTTGTTGCAGAGTCATGACAAAGTCAAGTCATGTCATCCTTAATTGATCGAGATATTGGCTGTAACAAAAACCAGCATACACAGGGGCAGCCCCAAGGACAAAGTTTTCCCACCACCGATCTAGATTATGACCACACTTTAGAGCTGTCTGAGCTGCTCAGGTCCTCCACAGCAGGGCGCACTAGATTTCACTTCACCTCTAGGCCCCCTCTGACACACAATCACAGTGAGACAAGAGTCGGCTCAAAGGCCGTGGAGCTACTGAGCATGCCCAGTCTGGGCAAGAGCTGCAATCATAGCCACTCCTGATTCTCAGCCGAATGGACTTGTGCTTGTGGGCCAAGCCCTGCTGGCAGAAGACATGTTATTAAAGGCCTGTCAGATTGCGTTATGGCTTCCTTTATGTCTTTATTACCGTGACACTACCTTGGTTACTGCAAGAGCTCAGGAGCTTCGTAAATAAAACCCTGAAACGTTCTTCCTCGTCTCCCCCCTTTTGTTCCCTGGACCATCGCAAAAATGAACCTCGAGTCCAGCTTCGGTTTTTGCTAGATTTGTTTTGAATACATCCGTTGAGCTGATGGAAACAAACTTGGAAAGCTGGTGTTTGCGTTTTTGTCCACCCCCAGTCTGTCATTGCTTTTGTATGCATGTCTTTGAAAGGTGCAGTCAACTCAAGATTATGACAGCATGCAGATTATGTCATGGTGCCTACAATCCCCTGTCCAGTTACCTTGTGATGTCATACACCAGTAGGGCTCCTGCTGCCCCACGATAGTAACTCCGAGTCACAGACCTGAGGTGAAGCAGAAAAAAATAAAAGGGTGGGGGTGAGTTAAGTCACTGTGAGTCTATGGGGGATGTTCCTTATAATGCACAACTCTACCTCAAAGCCATTAACCAATCATAGCCCTCCAAGTAATTACACTATGTCACTCCCTCACTGCTCATAGAGATGGGCATGTTGTTGTTGTTTTTTTATTTTACAATTATTTATTTATTAATTATTTATTATACAGAAAACAGACAACACACAAACACTGCATATTGGATAGATGGACTGCACATAATATACAACACTACCTAGACCAGGGGTGTCAAACTCATTCCATCGAGGGCCGAGTGTGTGCAGGTTTCTGTTGTAACCAATGCATTACACCAGCTGATTTATATTAGGTTCCCTCCTTAGTTGAAGAAGTGAGCTAATTAGTGAAATCACCTGGTGTAGTGCATTGGTTGCAACAAAAACCTGCATACACTCGGCCCTCGATGGAATGAGTTTGACACCTGTGACCTAGACAGACAGTTCAGACCTACACTGCAAGAGACAGGCACACTATTTAGACAAACTTCTAGCACTTACTCACCCTCACCCTCACACATTGTGTGTGGGAATTTGCACTGTTGTAATGAAAGTACTCAATGGGAAGGCACGTGTCTCTGCCCCCTCATTTAATCACCGCTACTGACCAATGGGAGGCCTTTACCTGAAGCGCTCCTGTCCGGCAGTGTCCCAGATCTGCAGCTTCACCGTCTTGCTCGCGACATTCACCACCCTGGAGCCAAACTCCACCCCAATGGTGTGGTTGGAGTCCTGTTTGACTGGATGAAACCGAGAGGCTGTCACACCATGGTCATCTCAACCACTGGCACAACATCTCTTTACCTCCACAATGGAAACAAAATGCCTCTATGACAGTTATTCTTTGAAGAAATACAGCTGTCTGTATTAGAGTCTTCTAATGTGAAGAAACAAAAAGTACAACTAAAAGAACAACTATTCCCCGCAATATGAAAAGATATAAAAGATTTCCAAAGGCTTATGGAAATGCTGGAGTAAAACACCTTCAAAACCAGGTATATCTAAATATATCTGTGAGGATTGTACACTTTGTTATTAAAAATATGCAGAAGTAACACATCTTGGCTCCATAACAGGATCTTTGATGAGAGCCCGACCTACAGGCGAGAGAGTGTTGCTTACACTTGTTCTCGATGAACTGGTGCAGGAGGCAAGATTTCCCCGTCCCAGCGCTGCCAATCACCAGGAACTTGAACAGGAAATCTGCAACCAGAGAGCAAGATAAAATCAATACAGCTACAGTTATGGCCTAGAGCTGCTCCACGCCTACAAACTCAGCACTGCATCCTCTCTAAAAGCCACAGCCACCGCATTGCATTACGCTCACACAGGGGCCTGCGCCACGCTGTGCGAGGGTGTGGTTCGATGTAATCACGGGTTTGCTGCTAATTTGCTTGGCGTTTCTCCATCGCAACAGGAAACGCAACAAAAAAGCTTGGTGCCATATTGTCTCCCGACGATGACCTCACACCTTACTTCCTTCACAAGCACTTGTGTGAACCCCCGGTGCGTGAACCGCACGCCTTCTTAGAAACAAGTGCTACGGAGCCGATGTACGCCGTCTGCTGATGGCTCCGGTGAAGGGACAAACGAGCGCTTCTGCAATTACTTCACACAAATGACCCAGTTTCAGCGCAACAATGATTTTGTGACCCGGAATGAGTGGAAATCAGTCAAATATGAATCGTCACTCTATAATTGTGCTTAAACATACACTGTGATTGAAAAAACTCTCTCCACGCTCAAAACAATTGTATCAAAAGTAATATTTGAAACGTGGAATGAATGCATACATTAAATATGTATTTGAATATGTTTTAATACTGTTTTAGTAGACGTTTTTATGAAGACATTTTGTATTATAAATAATTATTTATAATATCATTATTTATGAAGAAATCTGGCTATACAGAATTAGAACCTTTGCATAGGGGTCATCAAACTGTCAAACTTGAGAACACCCCCTCTGGCCTTGGAGGAATGGAGTTTCCCAGCACACCCTCCTTCTTAGTATGAGAACAGGGAACAGGGAACAGGAAAGATGGGGATATGGGTATATGGCAAGTGATGTCGTGGCTAAGGACTTGGGAATCCAGCTAGGTTGCGGGTTCAAATCCCAGGTGGGGCACTGCTGTTGCACTGTAGAGCAAGATACTTAACCTGACCTGCTTCAGTACTAACCCAGCTGTATAAATGGATAACACATTAAAACAAACAAATAAATACATAAAGTATGATGTGTCACTCTAGATAAGGGTATCTGCTAAGAAGATGCATGTAATATAAAAATATTGGAATCTCCAAATGGGGTCTTGACCCCAGGGGGCGGAAGCCGCTGTGTTCAGAGGTCCCGAATAAATTAGTCATATTCTCATGGTCCGGTTTGTGCGCATGCTGAGCCTTTTTGTGACCATGACAACACCGTTGCAACGCCAGGGCTGCCGTCGTACGCAGGACCGTGCACCGGTCTCATGACCCGGGCAACTGCTCCAACCGCAAGCACTGTGAGGAAAACGTGGCGGGTTGTGGGCCTCTGAGGACCCTGTTGAGAAGGGGTCAAGTCGCCGCCCCCGCCCGGCCCACGCGGCTGAACCGCTGACCTGCGGTCCGAAGGCGGTCTTTGTTCGCCGGTACACAGCTGGGAAAAGGCGGGAGAGCATCGGGGAGGGGGAAGGGGAAGGGGAGGGGGGGGGCTCTACAAAACCAAAGCCTGAGTCATTCTCCATCATACACCACAAAACACATTACTCACTGATGCCCTTGCCTTTTTTTTGGCTCTAAAATTAGGTTTGGAATACAACTGTATTGCATTAATTCCACAGACACACTGAAAGGCTTTCAGAAAACAGGCTCAGGACACTGACAACAGAGTCAAGAAAACCTTAACCAGGAAAATATTAAAACATAACCCAGTCCAAAGGTTATACAATATAGCCATTCTAAATCAGTAAAGCCCGGCATAATCAACTGCACTCAATAAGGCTGTTCTTTTGGTGAGGGCAGAAAAAACAAAAACATGCAGGCTATAAACTTGCATAGTAGCAGTGAGCAGACGCAGAGAAAATGAGGACTCCAAAGCACACACCACCACCTGATTTGCATGGAGCTCTACCGTGACGAAGGCCATTTGGCCTACTTGAGTCAATATTGTTCAGCCAGAACAAGGCTGTGAAAAGTCACAAGAACTCAAACAGCCAATGGCAACAGGATAAATAATGACTTATGATCTGCATGCCCTTGGGGGGGGTATATATATTGTCTTCTGTGTCAACAACACAGCACTATTGTGTAACTTTTAAAATGTATCAATAAGTAGTGCCAAAAGCATAAACAGTGTTGGTGCGTATGCTCAGAAAAACACTGCATGACCTTGAGTTCACGTGCCCACCTACTTCACCGCCAAGCAACCGCAGCAAGGCTACTTCTTTTACAGTGACAAGAGGAGAACAATTCCTGTTCAAAAGGCAGTTGCCCCTGTGCTATAAAAGTCAAGTGACAAACTCTCAAAATAACCAGGCTCGCCGGGCTCATCTGAAGTGACAAACGAGCTGCATCACTGGCAACACCCGGACTCGAGTTGCACTGCATTAATTATTCGCTCGCCGGCCCTCGTCCTGGGCGATTTGCATTGCTGGCCGACTAGTTACATATTGATCTGCGTTGCTATTACTCTTTCACATTGTACAAAATGCAACACTTATAGCGTTGTAGTCTTCCTGGGGCTGCTGCGTACTGTGGTCAAAGGCCACGGCACTGACCCGACGAGAATACAAAACCTGGCGGTTACAAGTTACAATATAAAGGAGCTAAAATAATCGTTTTGATGAGAGCGTTACATTGTGAACGTGCTGGTGGTGTTTGGAGCAAGCACAACTCACACATAAACACAACCAAAACAGGTACACTAACTTTAGGAATGTATTGAAAGTTTCACCAGAGACTTAATTTCCAACACATAATTGGTCACCTAGATATCTACAGCTGGCTTACTTTGTGCAGTCAGTCGGCTACAATTAGAGTTAGGAAACTATGTATTTTGTAATAGCAGTGCTTCATATTTTGACGGTGACTTGCTGTAATATCTAATATTAGTGGCTCTGTGTGGCTCAGTAGGTAGAGCATGGCGTTGGCAACGCTTAGGTTGTGGGTTCGATTCCCATTGGGGCCACATATACTGAAAAATGTATGCATTCATTACTGTAAGTCGCTTTGGATAAAAGCGTCTGCTAAATGTCATATTATTATTATTATTATTATATTAGTGTACTATTGTTAGCGTGTAGTTCAGTAGCAAGCTAGTCAGTTGTGTACTGCACATGTAAATGGAAGTGTTAAACGATGTTTATCACAATAAACCCTAAACATATGTGTCTGATTATATCTGACTGATTTCCGTTTTGAGTCATAAATGATTCAGTGCATCGTTTGTTCAGACCGCGAAAGATCAATGGTCTGAAGGCGGCCGAGGCCCCAGCCTTACTCCCACCCTTTTTCCCTCAAGCTAACGGCACGGTACCGCCATGCTGGGAAACAGTGCTAAAAGGAAATCAATGAGGACAATTACAGAGCCACTGGATGGCATTCTCTCCAACCCATTAGTATGAGGAAGTGTGGCACTTTGCTGCCAGAGTAGACTGGCTGGTATTGCATTTCTGAGGAAGGAGAGGGTGGGGGGCGGGGGTAGTCCTGCTGCTACTGGAGGGGAAGGCAGCTTCATGCATGCGGTGTGCCATTTCAAGGCAATGAGTGCATTCTTATTTGTTGCCTGTTCAAGCCACGAACCCAAAAGGTACCAGCCGATGACACAAAACCCCTAAAATAAAGAATACTTGCCCGGATACCAAACGGATTAAATCGCTGTTATTTCTCCCCCTTGTTGACATGGGAACAGTCAATATTCTTGGATGCTGCCTGTTAGGCCAAGCGACATGCCAAAGTTAAGTGTGTAACATGCAATGCTGTTTGCATTGTTTACTTGACTAATAATACGCTGGTAGTTAAGGCGATTCGGCTAGTTACCCGCCTTCACTGTAAAGAGCTTTGATATCCAATGACAGATGCACATAATTAGAACCCATCATCATAGTAATACATAGCTATTCATATTGAGAAAACTCCGTTCTGCAAAGTAATATACATGACGCGTGGCTTCATGAAAAAGTGTTGTGAAACTGAACTCCCGCAGATAATCATTTAGATTATAGGCGGCAGGGGAGACGCAAGGCGACAGTTCCCACGCACGATCTGTCACACAGTGTGCAGGCACCCACATCTCCCCATGTGCACACGGGAACTTGTTTGTTTTTATTGCCGGTCGTTAATATTCGATTAACATTCAATGATGTCCAAATCATAACCTGGGGACCTGCATACCGATTTGAAACAATACACATACCTTTATTTATTCGTAATGTCATGTGAAAACATTGCAGACAAATCACAGAAGTGATTGCACGACAGAGGTCGTTCCTGTCACGCCGTGTTTATTTCGCAACAGCGTTAGCGACAGACGCCATTTAGCTAAATTAGCTAGCAACCATACCGAATCTCGATCCAGAAACGTCGGTTTCCTCTGACAGGAGTGCCTGTTTCAATATCACGGACAATACCATTGAAAACCACACCATATTGGGAATATACCTAGATACATAGCTAGCTACCACGCAACTGGACAATATAGCCATCTACGCTAACCAAGCTAACAGCTGTTACGACCCAAACAGGATACAATACTGTACCTCCGTATTCCTACGAGCTAACGCTACGCTCTGTGGCTTAACTAGCACAATGCACAACTTCTGAAAACCGAAACTTCTGTTCAGTTTCGAGAAATTCTCTCAGCTAAGGTCAACTAGCTAGTTGTCAATCATGTTTAATTACTCACAGCTATCTGATACTATCGAACCATAGTTTTTACATTGCTTACTCTTTAGCTAGCTAGATGAAAAAGGAAGTAGCCAGCTGCTAGCTAGCAATGTGGGTATAACGTTCCACACGTCCGAAACCAGGTTCATCCAACTTAGCTAGATTAACCAGCTAGCTATACATGTTGACAGTCGTCAGTAGCTTAGAGATAATTTTGAACACAGTGTTAGCTAGCTAGCTGGCATCATTTCAGACAATTGCAATCCCATCCCAAGTCCATTCGCCATTTAGCTAGCAAGCTAAATACCATGTCAAGGACCTTAATGAGCTCGTTTGCTTGCTAAGTATCAAGCAATATAACGCTCACGGGTGTTGTTTTACCTAACGTTACACCTACCGTATGTTTCCGACATGTCTGTCACTGCTTGCCCGGACGCCTTCGACTCTTGACCCGACCGGCTTTCCTGGGGTCTGACGTTTTATGTTTATACGTGTGTTTAATATGAAATGGCGCTTTCGTTGTATTATCTAATAAGCAATTACTTCTCCTTACTGATATGGATGCCTGCCCCCACACCGCTTCCTCCCTTCACAGAGCGACGCACGAAAACGTAATGACGGAAGTTTAAAAAACGACGTCACAGCGTACACTTTTTCCATAGTTTCAGACAAGTTCGACAGCGTTATAATGGTCTGGCCAAAATAGTTATTTTTGTGGTTAATAGCTATTTTCTCGGAACGGTGGTCAGCAGCAGTCGCCCATTAACTTGGAAACCGATGCTGTTTGCAGCTCTAGTTCCACTTTTATTCTCAAAACAATGCACACATCCATCAGTAGGTTTAGTGTTGTCATGTAAAATGATGTCCTTAAAAGTATCACAGAAATGAACATTTAAAAAAACAACCAGTTCTAGCGTCTCTTACAGTTACCTTAATGGCTACTGTTGTCTTCATTTTGTAAATTACAAGATTGAATATTGTGTCATATATTTGAAAAATTGTTTTGTTTATAAATAAAGTCCCTACCATATTCTGCGATTAAAGGGGTAATACGATTAACACTGATGTTTTACATAAATAGTTTAAATTAAAGTCAGCCACACCATTCTAACCTGATTGAATATTTTACATCATGTTGAAAGGAAGTGCATATTTAACCGCAATGTCGTTCATTCCTGTCTTGGTCATCTGTGTCGGCACATTTTGTACAACTTGGAAATTAAGTGATTAAATTAATTTAAGCTAAAATACGATATATTTTAATTTATTTTAATTCAATTACATTGGTTTTACCTGAATTAACGTACAGCAATAGTAGTCTTGAACGTCCACATAGATTTCGTAGTAAGTAGTAACTTCTATCAGACCACTTGGGGGCACCCGCGTCTAAGGAATTCTGAGACCCACAGTCAAAAATGTCACCCTTTGTTGCCTTACAGCCTGAAATTAAAACATATTAAATCAGACTTTTCCACCTTCTACCCTACAACTTCCAAGTGAAAAAACATATCTCCACATTTCTGAACATTAATTTGAAAAACACAAAAAAAAAGAAGAAGTGTAAACTACCAAGCTAATTGGCCTCCACCTGTGCTCAACTGTAGTGATTCTGATTACTTCAGAAACTAAGATAGAAATGTTGGGCCTAAGTTTGGCAAAAATACAGCAATACAGTGCATCACCCAAAGAGCACCATCCCTACTGTAAAGCATGGTGGTGGCAGCATTATTTTATGGGAGTGTTTTTCATCAGCAGGGACTGGGGCACTTGTCAGGATAGAAGGGAAAATGGATGGAGCAAAATACAGAAAAAATCTATAAAACCTGCTGCCCTCTGCAAGAAAGTTGAAATTTTGGAGGAGGCTCACCTTTCAGCGTGACAACGACCCAAGGCACACAGCTAAAGCAACAGCAGAGTGGCTAAAAACAAAAAGGTGAATACCCTTCAGTGGCCTAGTCAGAGCCCTGACCTAAATCGTATTGACTTGACGAGCGCAGTCCATCGACGGTCCCCACATACTCTGACTGAGCTTGAACAGTTCTGCAAGTGTGCAAAGCTGGTAGAGACCTATCCAAACAGACTGCAAAGGGTGCTTCTACTAACTCAGCAGTGTGAATAGTTTTTTCACTTACAAATTGAAGGGTAAAATGTGTAAATAAAGGTGGATATGTGTATTTGCTAAATAAATATATAGGCTATAATGCAATGCTTGTCATGTATTATTCAAAGAAGATTCACACAGAGGGTGAGCTTTGAAATGGTCTTGTCAAATGGTGAAGGTTTGCGATGAGCTCTGACCTCTTGAGTGTCTCCTCAAATCAACTTCCTGAACTACATTGCCCTATGGGCTTTGTACCAAACCTGCCAGGGCTTGCACTGTATTAAGGCTGATAATTTTGGTGATATTGTTATATTACTGCATTACTTTCCCCCCTACTGTATTATAAGCTCACTCCACCTAATATATGACAATGTAACGAAACCACTGACTTTGTCTCAATGTAGTTGTGTGTTCAATGTGATTTTTTTGCATGTGTGTGTGTGTTAGGTAGAAACTGAAGAGTCTCCTATTGTTACTCTTTGAAAGAGTCTGTTAGAGTGAGTCAGTTTGTTGACTTGCAGTGGTTGGGACAGGAATGCCAGCCAGTGCTGAAATCTTGTTCTTCCGGGGCTCATTCATGCTTATTCCATTCTGTCCTCGGCGCACAATGGGCCTGACAGAAACGGAAAAAAGGGCCTGGCGCAGACAGCTTCAAAGCCCTGTCGAGCGGGGACCGCCCGGGGGGCTGCAGGTGATAAATTACAGAGCCCTCCGCCACCGTCTTCCAGGTTTCCTCTGTCTTTGTTCTCCCCTGGCGGATCCCTCTGTCTCTCCAGCCCTCAAAAAAAAAGAGGGCCTTTTACGGAGATTAGAGAGAGGACCCTGGGAGGAAGCGTGTGTCTGTTCGTCTTGTGGGGCCACGGATGTTTTGTTAAGCCCGTCTAAACTCCAGAAGGGGGGGTTGGCAAGGTATGTTTCCATGCCCTGCTAACCTCCGTGGCTAGATATGCCTCCCATCTCTCTCTCTGTCTGCCCCCCCCACCCACCGCCCCCGTACTGTTTTGCATTGTTTGGGCTACAGGAGAAGCTGCATTTTTGACCTTGGACGAATACCATCAC
Source organism: Aldrovandia affinis (assembly GCA_029706075.1). NCBI lineage: Eukaryota > Metazoa > Chordata > Actinopteri > Notacanthiformes > Halosauridae > Aldrovandia > Aldrovandia affinis. The sequence continues at coordinate 145,358 of JAINUG010000260.1, forward strand.
TGCGACAAACGAGGGAGATTAGGGCCAGGTCAGTCCGCCGGTTGCTCTCAGCCGCATTGGGGTGCATTGGGAGCCGACCACGGGGAACTACCGATGGGGCACGCAAGATCAGGTCCCTGTCCAGACGCTACCTCACCAGAGACGAACCTCCCATATGGGGCAGCGATCTGGCACAGCCAATGACAGGTGAACCCCCGTGGATGGAATTGTGAGTCATTTTCCAAACGTGAATCACGTTCCAAGACGAATCACACTTTGAACACACAGATGTAACTCAGGAGGTGTGACACTGGCATCTCCAAAACAACAAAGGTGTTGATTTCATTAATCATCTTGTTATCACCAAAACATGTCAAGGGTACCTTCTTTCTTTGGGCTGAGGGTAATGTGAGGGAGAGACGTTGTTGGCTCACAGCACACAATGAGATATCAAATTGTCAAAGCAGGGAGAAGAAAAAAGAAAGTAAATTCAAATAAACATCTAGCTCTATGAGGGGGAATTCCATAAATGTGCAGTATCCTCCTTATTGTGTGTGTACTCATAACAGGACAGAGTACAGAGAACAGAAGAACAAACCGGGCAAATAATTAGACAGTGAGGAAAACCCCCCCAAAAAAAACAACAGAGACAACATTGTAATTCCCATCACTGTGGGGTATGCGTACGTGCTTGTGTGACATTGTGGTTTTGTGTTTACACCACATCTCTGCTCGTTGCCCGGCTCAATGGAGCTGCTGTCAGTACAGCTGTAGGACATGCCTCCGCTTTCACGCAACGCTGATGTTTCAAGCACCCCGGACAGGCCTTCCTCGGGCCACTTCGGCTTGCGTGGAAAGCTGGACAATGAGGGACAAACAAAGAGAAAGACGGGAGCATTAAAGAAGAGAGACGACCTGGAAGAAAGCATTGGTCTGTTAAAAGGCCTTTCTGAGAGTTTGTTTTCGAGAGAGGGAGAGAGAGAGAGAGAGGGAAAGGAACGGACGGGCCCTAATCGGGCGCAGAGGGCTCTCCTTCCTTTCATTCCTGCTTTTTCATTTCTTGTGGGTCGGGGGGGGGGGGGGATTACCAGGGCCGTCACTCAGCTGCCTCTGCCTTTTTAAAATGAGAAACGTTTCCTTTCGCCTCTCTAGTTTCAGGACCGATAGCGTGGGTACAACACGACAACCTGAGGCCGTGAGAAAAAGGCAGGGTGAAATCTCAGGGCTGGATTTGAGGCCTGGGGGGTTGGCTGTGTGAACATAATGGAGTCTTAAACAACGAAGGAGAAGAGGGCCATTGCCAATATTTATTTGCCCTTTCCGGTGTCGGCAGTAACGGGTTGCTGCACCCGGCTTTTAAAGGGTCGGGTCCTCTTTTTGCTAGTGGAATGCCTGTATAGGCCTGACGGAGACAAGCAGGGCTATCCTTTTCTCCTTTAAAGACAGAACCGGGGAATGGGAACTTACAGGCAGATCCACGCAGCTTCACAGAGAAGATGGAAAGTGGTGCAAGCTGACTGATCAGCTGAGGTTGAGAGGAAGGGAATTATTAAATCAATTATAAACAGTACAACAACAGTGCCCCAACTAGGACATGAACCAGAAACTTTCTGGTCGCAAAGGTCTTTGGTCAAGATGAATATGAGAGAGCAGCAGGGGATATCCTCTAAGATGGTAAAATGCTAAATGTGTGAGATGTGCTTCCCGTACCATAGAAGGTGAGAAAAATACAATAAAACATTGAGACATACCAGTGAATAGGCCAGTCCAATAGTGTGGTCACAGTTAATGGTGTGACATGGTATGTGACAATATTGGCACACTATCCCCAACCCTGGGGTCACACATGCCCTTTTGAATTTTGGCTCCCGTTTAGAGACGCTCCCTTGGTCCTTGTTGAAGAACTTGTTGATGAAAGAGCAGCAGAATCATATGTTACGATGACTCCCCACTATACAGTTGAATGAGGATAAAATAATAATAATAATGGTCCAGCATGAACCAATTTTCTATGTGCCTTGGCAGAATAAAACTTGTGTTTATGTCAATAATTATTTGTATAATCTTGGGCCATACTCTCATTGTCTCTGCTTCTGTTATTCTTGAGTTTTATTCTTTTTTGATTTTTTAAATTAGCAACTTACGATGGTTCATCAAAGGACTCTCATAACAAACTACAGACAGAAGATGAGTTTCAAACAGCTGTGTAATCTATTAGCGTGCCCTCAAATCCAAATTAAGTTTTAACGTGGCGCTGGCTCAGATGTCTGTTTCAACACTCAATGGCTTTGCAATGGTGTAATGGCTGACGGAAGAGACCAAGACCAAAACGTTGTGTGTGTGTGTGTGTGTGTTTACCTGCACTCTTTGGAGTGGGGCTGGGGGCTAGGGGCCGGGGGGGTGAGAGGTTAAGGGTGCGGACAGGCCGGGTCATGTCTGGAGGAAGGAATGCTTTGACCCCCCTTTAGTCTCAGATCTCTATCGGGTCCTCAGCGGTATCGCCTTTCCTCTCTGTGTAGACAACTCGGCCTTTAGGCATCAGAATGGGTTACAAACCCCCTCTCACCCCTCTTACAAACTGCAACCCCCTCTCACCCCTCTCACCCCTCCTACAAACTCCAACCCCCTTTCACCCCTCTTTCCCCCTCTCATGCTCTCCTTTCAGTGTCCCACTGACCTAGAGAGAGAGAGAGAGAGAGAGAGAGAGAGAGAGAGAGAGAGAGAGAGAGAGAGAGAGAGAGAGAGAGAGAGAGAGAGAGAGAGAGAGAGAGAGAGAGAGAGAGAGAGAGAGAGAGAGAGAGAGAGAGAGAGAGAGAGAAACTTGCTCAAACTTATTTTGGGTAAAGGGAATGTTCTTTTCTTTCCCATGCCCTTACATTTTTTTTCCAATAATGGAACAACTCCTGTTGCGCTGATGAAGCCAGCTTTAGTTCTCGATTCCTTGAGAGAGAAAGAAATCAATAATTTAGGTGTGTCCAGGCTTTTTTAAATTCTTTTTTTTTCCTTTTTAAAAACCTCTGCATCCTGATCCCAGAAACATATCCCCCAACAATTGTCCAGGTTTACGCTTTCCACACATAAATGAAAGGAATGTCAGAGTAGGTATGTGCTGCTTTCAAAGTATGAGGTATTTCTTTGGCAACATATAGGCCCGTCACTCAAGTTGTGATGTTTGAACTTTGTACTTGAATCGCCTTGAAAAAAAGGCTAACGTTACTGTTGCTATGATGACAGGAGATGCTGTCAAGAAATGGATAAAGATAGCATGCCACTGACGCTCTGCTGAAAAGCCACTGCGAAATGTATGCATGTGCATGAGGGCAACAGGCCTTCTTCTGAGCCAATATGACAAGGGTGGGATAGATACCATTAGTGGAAAAGAGGGGAAAGAGATAGAGAGAGATGGAGATCAAAGGAGGGAGGTGGAGATAGGTAGAAAAGAAAATACTTCAGATAGATAACAGTAAAAGGAGGGGGGGGGGTCAGTGAGAAGACAGAGAGAAAGGGACTGGGGGTGAAAGAAAGAGAAGGATAAGAGGGAGAGGGAGAGAGAGACCTCTGTATTCCAAAGCCACTCCTTTATCAAAGGCCATTGATCTCAGGCTTTCAGGGACACCGCTGTTCCTTCATAACAAGTAAACGAGAGCTGGGAACGGAAAGTGAGGAAGGAAAAACCTAAGGACCGCTCCCCATAAACAGATCACAGGGATCTTTATCACTGAATATCACCACAGGGAATTACCAAGTGTCAACAGCATGATTGACAGCCAAGCCCGTTAGGACCCAAGGTCTCGTCAATGGGGCTGCCCTCTCTATGCCTGACCCGAATACATCAGTTGACACAGAACAGAAATGTACAAAAAAGCTGTCCTACACCCTTGGATACATCGAAAACTGCACGTCAAGTAGAAGCAAATGCCATTCACTCCAGTTTACCTTCAAAGCACTCGATGCCCATGTTGCTAAATAAAAAAAATGTTTTAATAAGACGCTTTTTATTTTTTGCAAAGCAGTGATTTCAAAATGTTCAATCAAAACCAAGAATTAGCCTCAACGTATAAAAACAATTGACAACAGGTATTCACTGGCTGGAAACTTTGGCGTGAACATATGCTATGAACAACGTGGCTGGATGAAACTTGTCGAGGAATCCTAGCATGATGTCATCCAAAATGTTTGGTATTTCATGGGTAGATATTAGTAGAGGATTGTCTTTCACGTACACGTCAAAAAACACTACTGGGGGATGTCTCTTTGGGCTTGCATTTCAAGTCTGGACTTCCCCCCCGCATTTCACATCTCTCCACAATTCAGATCAGAAAACCACCTACTGTTTCCATAGGGAGGAGCCATGCTTTGTCCTGTAGGCTAGGATCTGTATAAACCTCACTCATTCTTTCATCGCTACACTGTCTCTGGCAATAATTATCCTTGCGATAAATACCCCTCCCAATGCCGCCTAGCCAAATGCCAAACCGCACGTATCCGAAATCCAGCGTGTGTTTGGACATGAACGTACATGGATCGCATGGCTCTAAATCACAAGCAGAGGGTAACCAGGGGCAGCCCCCCTCAGCTTGCCCCCCCTTCCCCAGAGACCAAAATTGATTAGGCCTCCTCACCTTGCAGCTTAACCTGAAAACTCCACCATACCTGCGGGCAAGGGGATGATCTCGCTCCTTACACAGGGCTGAACTCTCCCTCCAAACCCAACCCTCAGGCAGAACCCCCCGCCCCCGCTACCATTTTTACCTGTCAGTAATCCTGGGAATTAACCTACACTTCAGAAGAGCAGTCCTTCACCTTTCAGATTATCCTGCCGTTCTGTAAAATGTGTGTTGTATGAATGATTTCTGCCTTTTTTTGGTTACGTAACCGTCTGCAGATGTTCCTCAATCAAGACATTGATAAGTAAGTCTACTATATGTACATGAGGGCATAGATGAATGAGTGAACCTCTATTTTTGTATTATATTACAGCTATATACTACTATAGGTAGTAGTGTAAATAAATTATTATAGTAATAAATATCTTGCTCTTGTTGCCTGATCATTGAAATATCAACAAACATGGGGAATAATTGTTATGGACATAAACCAGGTAAAATGTATGTCCAGAAATGTATAATATTTGTATTTCTTAAAAATGTATTTCTGCTGGTAAAATCTCCCCAGATCCACCAGAAAGGAGAACAGAGAGTTCTGGCTGGATCCAGCTTTGCAGGGTCAATGTGTATTCTGTTAGTCAGCTGCAGAGAGCAAAGGGACTCATAGGGCCAGTTGTCAGAGGTCTGTTTCTTCTCACTGACTCACAGCTTGACCAGGTGCGTGTGACTGTGTGTGTGTGTGTGTGTGTGTGTGTGTGTGTGTGTATGAGTGAGTTCGGCCCTGCGGACAGACGGGACCCAGGTGCAGGTTTGTCGGCAGAAGACAATTGCCTTCAGTTATAAGGGATGATGTCAGAGCCGTGAATGACAGCACTTGACAACAGCCCCCGTATATCACCACGCACATCAGCACAGACAGCACATCTGCACACTCACTCACCATGTGACAACAGCCACAAGGAATTCCCAGCATGCACCGGGGCAGACTGCTCAAAACAACAGCTGACTTTACCAGTCAACAGAGAGCCAGAGGCCTCCAATACGGCAGATGAACGTAATACTTCTGAGCCAATAACCAACCTGGATGGATAAATAGCATTTTGGAGCAGCTCTATCTATCTAAATTACAGGTGCGATACCAAAGATGTTCTCCTCATTCACACCTTTGGGAGAAAATCAAAGTACACGAGGAGTCTGGTTTTGTATCAACCTATACGCACTTGACTGTTGAACTTTTACTAAATGGATTTGGCGTAAGTGTAAAGTAATAACAAGTGGAGAGTATGTACAGTGCAAACAAAGCCTCCAGCAATGACGTACCTGCCCAGGTGTGTTACACCTGCAACTCTGTGGCCTCGTTCAGGCTGAACGGAGCAATATATACACACTCCCTCCCCTATTTCAAACACACTCCTAATTGTGTGTTCAACCCAATGAGCCTTCTCACAAGGCTCCCCCCCCAATCACTTCCGTCCTCGTGGGGATAACATCACTGTACATGTCACTTATTGTGCATGAGAACAAGAACATAGCAAACAAAGACAGTGAGGGTGTACTACAAATGGATGAGGTCTAATCAGACAAGTTGAGCTCATGTCATGCTACCGGAACAATCCTTAATGTAAAAAACACAGAAATTCTGCACATGTGAATGACATGTGAATGTCCTGTGATGTTTGGCGACATTGTCCAGGGTGTATACCTGCCTCTCGACTCAATGCATGTGGGATAGGCTCCAGCCCCCCGTGACTAACTTTCGGCTGAAGATGAGATGAGATGAGATATCTCATATTTCCACATGTTGTTACATTTACTTCACAGGTATATAACTTGTGGTCACATATATGCATGTGCTTTTTGGACATTTCACATATGAAATTCCTGTGATTTTCCCATTAGGGACACTGGCTGAATATACATGCGCCCGCGTGTTTGCAAAGCCAGTGAGGATTGGGATCATCTTGGGCCTCATGTGCCTCTGCTATTTCTGAGTTTCTGCCTTTTTTTTGTTAGCATCTTAAGGCTGTTCATCAAAGGGTTCTTGTAACTAGCTATTGACAGCAGATTAATTTGAAATAGCAATTGATTTGTGGTGTGATTTGTTAGCATTCACTCAAATCCAAATCAAGTTTACCTAGCTTCTTTGACGTCCTTATCTACGCTTAATGACCTCACAGCATAACGACTGGTGGAAAAAAGCCAACGCATCGCAAACGCAGTTCAAACGCCATGCACAATTACAGGTGCGTTGTGCCTTTGATTGATTTAGGCCAAGCAGAGTAATACACACTCTCTCTCCCCTCTTTCAAACGTGCCTCTAATTGTGAACTCGTCCCATTTTGCCTTCAAAGACTCGCCTCACACGCGTGCCCTCTCCCCCTGTCTTTTCCCCCCGCCCTCTCCGCCCCCTCCAATCACTTCCCTCCGAGCAGGGATGACCTCAGTGCTCATCGTTCATGTCAGCGGGCGTTGTTGCTGTTATTGGGGACAATGGTAATGACAGACGTGACATGGCTGCTTCCCTGTTATTCACTCTGAAAAGAGTATGCTTTTATCAAAGGCCTGTTTTCTTCTGATGCATCCTGTGTTTAGTGTTTTCGCCATTTCCAACATACAAAGCAAAGCAACATACAACACAGGTCCGTCCATCACCCCCCCACCCACCCCCATCACGGGCACACGTCTGTAACCAAGGTACAAAGTTTAACTTTATATGTAAACAAAGATGTAGAGCGAAAACTTTGAAATGAGGCTTCACTGGGAATACATAACTATTTTGACTTACCCAAAGATGCATTTCTTTTGTACAAGATTTGTTGGGAAATTATGGATCTTTTTAATCTGTTCTCATTTTGTTCTTTCATCACTTGATCTTTTGTTTGTTTTCAGATAATAAAGGAATGAAAATCAATGATGAGCTTTTAACTGCGATTTATTGATTGTGGAACACATTTGGGATAGTTAATGTAATGACGTATTTAAACAAACATCAGATGCTTTACAAAATCTCTGCCTGTTAAGTGACCCCTGACTACAGAGGAGCGAGTAAGATAGAGAAATCTCCAGGTACATTTTGCCCCAAATAACAGATCCAGAATCTGCTTTTTGATGAAATGTTTAAGCTGATCTCGGGTCAGCTCTTGGTCTTGTGCCAGTGACCTAGGTGTATTTGGCAATGCAGGTTACAGTACTTGATAGGATTATTTGTAATGGTTGGGGGTGGACCATACACCCCAGCTAGCACAAACCTATCACAACCAAAAAACACTATGTGTGGAAACTTAAGGAAGGTTAGTGTTCTCAAAATGTTTTTGTTTTTTTGTGGAAAAAAAATATTTACAACATAACTTAAATTGTCTGGTTTGGGGGTGATAAAAATGTAGGGTTGTTAAAAAGTTGCTACTGTGTTAAAAAAACTGCATTACTGCAATGCTGCAATAACGTCTTAAGCTAGCTGGGACCTTACTGGTTACAATTCCAACCCCTTGGGCTAGATCTCTCAGCATTTCCCCCACATAACAAATAAGATGTTAAGTGTTTACTGACTTAGCTGTGTTTCCACTGACCCACCTTTAATGTAGGTCATGTATACCTGAGGTGAGCTGGGAGGATTTCTACGGTGAATCAACAGGTATATTAGTTCTCCTTCAGGCCCAAGCAAGTCAGGCAGACGTTGGACTGTCTACCCTGTGTAAAATAGCATAGCCATAAAATGTCTTTACCTAGCCTACTCCTAGTTCAGTCAATTCAGGAAATAAATAGAAATTCAATTCAGCAACCGAAAAGTGTGAATGGTGTATATGCCCTGCGATGGATTGGTGACCTGTCCAAGATGTATTCCTGCCTCTCGCCCAATGCTTGCTGGGATAGGCTCCAGCCCCCGAGACCCTGACCAGGAATAAATGGGTTAGATAATGAATTAATTAATGTCCATAAAAAGTCCATGGAATTATAGCCATTTTTCAGTTCATAAATTGAATTTCAAATAATTTCCTAAATTGACAGAATTGAAATGGAATTGTCCTCAGCTCCAAATGGAATTGACCCCAACAACATTGGACAACAATGCTTATCAATAATCATCCCTTGACCTTGGACACAATGCTTTTCAATAATTCCTCCTGGGCTGAACACCATATAAAAGCATTATCTTTCACCACAATCTTTTTTGTTCTGGTCTCTCTAAACAAGGAACGGCAAAACGGGAAACCAACAGGATTATGTCATCTGTCATAAGCTGGTGAGTTCATGTATTTGGCAAGCGATGAGGTGAATGTATTTACAAACAGATGTAATGGTTGGCAGAGGTAGGCAGTACCAAAAAAAGTCAACTGTATCGGCATTGGTAGCGCTTTGGGACTGGCTGAGATCCGATCAGCTGAGATACAAACTGAAACATTTGGTTGCATTTTAAAGGCACACATGCAACAAATTCAAGTCAGTGGAAACACAGCTACTGTAACCGCCCCCCGCCCGCCCGCCCGCCCGCCCGCTGCAGTCTCAGACTGTGCCTCTCTCAGCCTGAGGCACGCTCAGCAAACAAGACCTGACTGTGCCATGTCCGTTAAATTTAAAGCCCAAGCTCTTTGCCCTCTTCCCCTTCCCCTGCTTCCTTAAACGAGTCACAGTAAAGGAATTGTCTCTCAGGGGTGAAGGGGGGAAGGTGGGATGTTGACTGACATGTTATCTTAAAGCCTCGCAATTTTTGAACTAATTGCCACACCAAACAGTAGGCCGCTAAAGCCTGGGCTTAAATTAATTGGGTACCCCCTTCAGCATACGTGCCTCCAGGGGGGTGCACAGGGCGAATGGACACAATGCCGGGAAAGGGATTAGCGACGGGGCAGTAGGGTGTATTCTTTTGAACCGACGTCACACCCTACTGTTCTGCAGGCAGCCCTCTGGTACCATGGCAACAGTGTATATACAAGAATTTAAACAACCATCCCCCACCCACCCCCACCAGATCTGGACCATAGTAGACTGTTTTATTACGTTTCCTAATGAATTAACACAGTACACTTTAATAAAGCTACACGCTATTAGGAATTATTCGTTATTAAGAACCAGTGGGGTCAGATTTATTGAGGTTTACAGGCTAATCACTTAACTCGAGTAGAACTTGTTGAAAAAAGACTTGTCAGACTCCTAAAATAACTTTGAAATATAATAATAATACTGCCGCTAATAATAATAATGCTTATCATGTTACTGTACACTGACACATGGTTCATTCTCGGAGGCTATTAAAAATAGGTGACCAACTAAAAGCCCACTCTGTTCCATTTTTATTTTCTTTCTCTCTCTCCTGAAAATATTATGGTGTATGTCATCTGTCATAATGACCACATAAATCAATGGAGGGTCGGTGGTTTTTGTCCCAAGGGTGCACGTGTTCTCTATTTTAGCCCGGGAGGTTCCGGTTACGCCAGCTCCGTAGCCGGGCGGTGGAGATTCCTGGAGGAACTGCCGTGACCTCGCCAAGCTCCCCACCGTCCCCAGCGACCTCGGCAGCGCTTCACTGGGCCTCAAAATAAGACCTGATTTACAATCTCACATCGTCACTTCAAAAACCCACTCTCCTCCACTCACCTCTCTCTCTGTCTCTGTCTCTGTCTCTGTCTCTCTCTGTCTCTCTCTCTGTCTCTCTCTCTGTCTCTCTCTCTGTCTCTCTCTGTCTCTCTCTCTCTCTGTCTCTGTCTCTGTCTCTCTCTCTCTCTCTCTCTCTCTCTCTCTCTCTCTGTCTCTGTCTCTGTCTCTCTCTTTCTCTCTCTCTGTCTCTCTCTCTTTTTCTCTCTCTCTTTTTCTCTCTCTCTCTCCCCTGCCCCCATATTTTGTCATCATTTAATGAGCTTCTCTCCACAGCACCTACTTCCTGTCCATTCTCTGTTCCAGTATCCGCATCGTCGTGGTAAAGCATCACTCCTCACCAGTTTAAGATGAGCACCTATTCATTGGGCCTTCACACAGATGGGAAAATGGCCCAAGCCCCGATACAATACAATACAATGCAATGCAATACAATCAATCAATCAGCAGACACTTTCATCCAAAGCGACTTACAGAAAGTGCATTCAGCTCGAGTAACGAACAACCATGTGATGCTACAATCTCTAAGCACATCACTTGTCAATTATGCCACATAAACAACACAAGTGCTAATTACAAGGAAATTAACAATAAGTGCAACAAGTTATTTATTTATTTTTTATACACTATATGGCCAGTGCTGACACCTGACCATCACACCTATATGAGCTTGTTGGACATCCCAGTCTAAAACCATGGGCATTAATATGGAGTTGGACCCCCCTTTGCGGCTATGACAGCTGCCACTCTTCTGGAAAGGCTTTCCACAAGATTTTGGAGTGTGTCTGGGAATTTGTGCCCATTCAGCCAAAAGAGCATCTGTGAGGTCAGGCACTGATGTTGGATGAGAAGGCCTAGCTCGCAATCGGCGTTATAATTCCTCCCAAAGGTGTTCAATGGGGTTGAGATCAGGGCTCTGTGCAGGCTAATCGAGTTCCTCTACACCAAACTCCATGTCTAACCATGTCTTTATGGACCTTGCTTTGTGCACAGGGGCACAGTCATGCTGGAACAGCAAAGGGCCTTCCCAAACTGTTGCCACAAAGTTGGAAGTGCCCAATTGGCTAAGATGTCTTCGTATCCTGTAGCATTAAGAATACCCTTCACTGGAACTAAGGGGCTTATCCCAAACCCTGAGAAACAGCCCTGAACTCAATAATTTGTAGGGGTGTCCACTGACTTTTGGCCATATAGTGTATACTACTCTTGACTACACTACATCCACACTGAATACAATACCCCCACAGTATGACTACATTAACCCCCCTGTGGATTGATGAACAGACACCACCGTGACCTGTCCCGTGACAAAAGGGGGCAGATGGGATCATGATGTTCCCGCACAGAGGAAGCCCCTCTATGGGGGGTATTAATAGGGGTGTACATCACACTGACTGTGAGAGACAGAGTGTGAGGCCCCATATATAACCACTACTGTAACTGCACTGTAACCACAGTGCAAAGTCGTCCCTCCCTCCCTCCTGAGTCACGTGAACACACTGGGTGTACTTTGAAATAGAAACCAACAGTAATTTATTTTTTTTTGCCAATGCACGGCACTTTGTGGCATAGACATTTCTGCAAAATGTTTTAGTTTCTTTTATATAACATTTCAAATGGAATGAAAGCATTCCGGGACAGTTTTGGAAAAAACGTCCTTTTTTATAAATTAGATTAGTTAATTAATTACAGAGTGAATAAATGAATAAGTAAATATTAGTTGTGCCCTTCTTTTGTGATATCAAGATTATCTTTTTCAACTCGTAGACTGACACACCCTTTAAGTGTTATAGTGTTTATAAGTGTTATAGGAGTGTACGATTTTTCTTTTTAGACATTTGACTTTTTGTTGAAAATGGATGGCCAAACTCCTGCCTGCATCTGTGTCCCTGTTTCACCCCCTATGCGTTTTGAAACGGGGGTCAAGTGTAAACCCCCGAGATGACAGGCTGCTTCTGAAAACGGAGGAGGACAAAATCTGATCCCCCGGAGGGAGCCGGAAATCGGGCCAAATGGAAAACCTGTCCCTAAGCTTCGAAATCTCCCCGTAATTCATCAGACCTCCACCGGGGGCTGTCAGGCCTGTGAGAGGGTGGCGGCAGGCCATTCTTCTGGCCCCAGGCTGCTTCTTTTGTTTCCAGCCGCGGGAGGGTGGTTATTTTCTGTTTGTTTGCCCCGTCGCCGTGCTGAATCAGCCCCTTCCATTCACACAAATGTACAAGGGCTGGCAGGTATCCAGGGGAAGCTGTCCTAATTAACCGTGGCTCAGACCCTCACTTCTACCTGTGGGGCCCCCCACGCCGGGCTGGACCCGGGGCAACCGCTCGCCCCCCGCCACTGAGTCCCCTTGGGGGCCAGCCACTTTCATTTCCTTCATCGCTCATAATCTCTTAATCACAGCCTGCCACCCGGGGGCCCCCACAGAGCCCTTTCCGTGATGTCACTTCCCCTCCTAGAATGCCCCCCCCAGAGGGCAAACTCAATCAAAGCTGGAAATTTAAGATGGAACGTTTTGGCATTTCTGAAGCAATGGGGGTTGGTGGGAGGAGTGGGGGGAGGGGGCAGGCAGGGAGGGGGGAGAGTTAATTCATAGGTTCAAAGGTAGTAATTATTCAAGGAAAGAAATGCAAAACAAAACAATAAAAACGTGATCCCGCGTTGACACGTTTCTGGGACGTGCCCAATTTTCTTATTGTCTGAGATTTTCCAAAACAAATCAGGGAGTGATGTCTTTCCGTGTCTCTCTACACTGAAATGCTTTATTGTTTTCTTCTGTCCTGATCTATTCCAACACAAAATAATCTGTGATTTATTTGTTCAGCTTTTGACCCAGCCCTTATTTTCCACACAGTGTCATGGCATGCTACTGGTTCTAATACAGTCCCAGCTAACAGGCTAACGGCTAATGACGCAGGACAAAAACAGGGATGGGGAGGTGGTGCAGATACAAAAACAAGCAGAAAAACAAGACTGTAGAAATATCATCACATTGCGACATCAAAGTAATGTTGAAATGACTTTGTCAAATGCGCTCAGGAACGAGCCCTTCCTTCCCTGCCAGAGGAAACAAGTGTTCCAATATTCTCATACTGTGTCTGCCACCACCAACGTCAGATCCCTGACCCTTTCCTCCCTAATCACCTATTACCAACCCTAACAGTACTATAAAAGATTGGGAAGCGCTCTCCTGTTCTTGAAGGGCCCGAATCCTGGGAAAAGCGTTTCATTTATCCTCCCTCATTAGGGAACGACTTAAGACCAAAGGAAACGTGTGAACCGGCGTCTCATCTGAACAATGGCGCAAATGAGGCAGTTAAGACCTTGGGTTTTGACTTTTGAAAATCCTAACCCTTCAAAAGGGCTGAAAGATGCCAAAGAGGGATTAGGAATTTGGGCAAGGGGGGTAAAAACCTTTCAGTGCTGTGTGTCTCTGACTACTGTTAGGCCTATAAAGACAATTTATTTTAGAGGTTCGTCATGGTGCTCGCGTCAGTCTGGAACCCCAAACAAATGCTCACACGCACACAAAACACACGCGCACACACTCCGCTTCTCTCAGCCTCCTCCCCTCCCTCTGACAACATTAGCATACAATCACACCTCTTATCTGCTCTCTCCTCGTAGTTCATTTACAACACGTTCGTGGAAATTGTTACGAACCCACCCTTGGAACGGCGTCATCAGCACAAAAACTGACTGGAAAAGTGCGTGAGTGGAATGAGTCAAATAAACAAAAAAACGAGGGTATGTGTGGCGGGTGTATGTGGGATAGTGATGTGGAATCCTAAGGCATCCTGACAGAAGAAAGACAAATTCAGCATTATGCATTATCACAAAAAAGCTGAAATGAATGGTGAATGATAAGTGCACAATTACACACAGAATCACACTCACACCCACTCTCATACATATACTCACATGCACTCTCACATATGCACGCACTCTCACATACACACACACACACACATGCACACTCACGCATAAACTCTCACACACATGCACACTCACACACAATCTCTCACATATACACACACACAAACCTTGCAAGTTCCAGCGAGCCCACTCTGTTCAAAGGAGTTCATGCAAACATTTCACACCCCCCCCCTCCATTTTTCCCAATACAAAACAATGGAAAATAAAGGTGTATGGAACCACAAAGAAGAACAATCTAACAAAGAACTGCCTTATCCTATACCCGGTAATGGAAATATTGAGCCACTGTGTATTGATTTATCTGTAGGAGACTGTCTTCAGAAAACATTTTTTCAACACAATGCTGAAGATTGAAGCGCAGAGTCCATGCTATTGTGAATATAAGTGTGGGGGGAACTGTAAGAATATTTGTATTGCCTATAGTACCACACGTATAGAGCTAATAAAGATGAGCCCTGTACTTTGTGAAATAAGAGATGCCGGGGCTCAACTCACGGAGGAAAAAGGGTAAACTTTTCCTGCCTCTGTGTCACTGCATTTCTGCATTCTATTTACATTTGTAATGTTCACTGGATGTAACATTGTTTAATACCAGTTTAAAATACGCGTTGTTGTCGCACTTTAGATATTCTGAGTAAGACATTTGCTGGGGCGCAAAATCGGATTCTTGGCATTTGCCGGGGCTGTGCTAGCCCTGGCACAAATTAAGCACTGCCTGTACTGTGCTTAAGTCCCATCCTATACTGCTGCTATATCACACCCTGTTTCCACCATATACTGCTACTATGTGCTATCTGCATTTTTATATTTTATCTGTATTATATTTTATTTGTATTATATCTGCATTGTTTCTATCTGTATTTCTGTGCATACAAAGTATCTACATAAATAAACTACGTAAATAAATAATAATGCTAATAAGAAATATTGTTATTGTTATAATTATCATTATTATTGTGTAAAGCACAATTCATAATAGATAGTAGATCTCAAAGTGCTGTAAATGTACCAAACGTTCAACAATAAATAGTAAATACACAATTCATAAAACATAAATGCATAAGTACATATAAATGCATAAATCAGCATTAGAAATGCTGTAAGAACAACGGAATAAAGGTCAAAATAAAGTCTTTTGAAACTAGTAACATTTTAATTGCGCATGCCTAATTGTGGGTTAGCCTGTTAGTAAGGGGTGTATGCTATGCAATGCACAAGCGAAGGATTTTCACACCAAGAGCCCTTGCAAAACAGGGGGGAGCACCTGTGTGTCCAGGCAACCCTGCACAAATCTTTCGACACCTTCCTCAAACAAGGCGCTATAGGTGTTGCGCAACGCTGAAATATATGTGGGCATATGGTTTTTGCGTACCTGCGTATGGTATGTCACACTACCCGCCCCCGTGGCTGTTGTTCTCGCAGCTTTTATGGCTCTTCGGCACTGGAAAAACTAAAAAAACGACGGCGCCGTGGCCTCAACTTTTAAGATGCTCATCGGTTTTTATGTAGATCATCTAACCACTCATTAGACAAATACATCACTGTTACGGTCCTCCAGCCGAACCTCACAAAACATGGTAGACGTTAGATGTTTAGGAGGCAGTGAGGTGTAATGGTTAGGGAACCGGGGTTTGTAAAGCAATGGCTGCAGCTTTGATCACCAGGTGCAACACTGTACCCTTGAGCGAGTTACTTACCCTGAACCGCTATAGTAAATATCCAGCTGTATAAATGGATTGCGTGTAAAAAAAAATTGGAAACTGCGTAAGTCGCTCTGGATAAGAGTGTCTGCTAAATGCCTGTAATGTAATGTATAAATCAGGTCCAGATGCTCACATGGGACTCACAATGCACTCACTTATGTGAGTTTTTGTTGATGAATTTTTCAAAGGGCTATCCACATGTTCATCAGTTGAGTTGAGTGTAGAGTGGCGGGATACAGTTAGTCTCATCCCGCTGGGGTCAGGTTGTTGGCCAGAGTTCCTCAGCTTACCTCTGCATTAGATCCTGCCAGTACGCCTCTCCTTTGATTGGCGCAAGCCCTCCTGTAGTACACTGTGTGGCCTCTAGGGTAAAACAGTCACTAGTTTGCAGGCGAGTTTGGAGGGAGTCTACCCTCTTCAGCCACAGCGCTTCTTGTGTGGGCGGAGGTGGCACAGTGGTCGCTCGGAAGACAATAATGCAATTCACAAATGGACGAGAAGAAATGATAAAAAAAAATCTCTTCTCAGTAAAAAAAATGGCAGCCATTTTGCGGCTATTTCTCTGTACTGGTTTCAGCTTGTAGCTTTATCATTGATGCGTTCTTGTAACTTAAATTAAATCAAATCAAATCAAATTTATTTGTATAGCTCTTTTTCACAAATTAATTGTCACAAAACAACTTACACTGTACATACCCTGCCATAATTGTATCGCGTGGTGTGCGAGAAAATCAGCAGGTAAGCCAAGTAAACAAATACATAATAATAAGTCACATTCTCCACAAATGCAGCATTGCGGTCACAGTATCGGGCCATGCTTCACACTCTGCACGCTCAGGCCCCTGCCATTCAAAAGCGGCTGGCCAGATTTAAAGAGCGATCCTAATAAATGAGAGGGGTAAATGCACACCCAGCTCACAGCTGATGTCATAATTGACAGGACTCTCAGCTGACGTCATAATCTACAGGGTTCTCGGCTGATGTCATAATCGGCAGGGCTCACAGCTGATGTCATAATCAGCAGGGCTCTCAGCTGATGTCATAATCGGCAGGGCTCACAGCTGATGTCATAATCGCCAGGGCTCACAGCTGATGTCATAATCGGCAGGGCTCACAGCTGATGTCATAATCGGCAGGGCTCTCAGCTGACGTCATAATCTACAGGGTTCTCGGCTGATGTCATAATCGCCAGGGCTCACAGCTGATGTCATAATCGACAGGACTCTCAGCTGACGCTGATGTCATAATCTACAGGGTTCTCGGCTGATGTCATAATCGGCAGGGCTCACAGCTGATGTCATAATCAGCAGGGCTGCCAGAGACAAACCCCGA
>JAINUG010000260.1:167500-210000 GCA_029706075.1 Aldrovandia affinis
ATTGGCTATAGCCGTTGACTGTCAGTTGCCTGTTTGGAGTGATCATTTGGCATTGGTTATTGTTTTATCAAATTCACCGCTTACATTATGACATTATGTGCTGTGATAGGTTTTATGTCATGCTTATGACAGTGTTATGCAGTTATGTTGTTATGTGATATGGTTCAAGTATCAAATAAAGCGTTACCAAGAAAAGCATCTAGTCTGCATGAGTTTGTCTGTGTGTGTATGTGTTCGTACATGCGTGTGTGCATGCATACGGGGTGTGTGTGTGTGCACGCTCACGCGCGCGTGTGTGTGTGTGTGTGTGTGTGTATGTGTGGATGCAAGCCTATTACTTGCAATGTAGTAAGGGATGCTAATTGTTTAGCGTTGAGGTTTCTTCACCAAACCCACCACACACCGTTCACACAACATTTCTATTACACTGCAGTAAAAGAGCATTTTGTGAATGTTACGGGGAAAAGCTCACATTACATGTTGACTAGATTCTACAGACAGATTTGAAATGCACCGCACAACACCAGCACATTGGCTCAGATTAACAGGAGCAGCCTTAAGTCCCACAGAAGTTGGCGGGATATCCGGGGTGGTGGACTCCTGTCCCACCAGGGGATAAGGGTTTGTCCCCTGGCTGCCCTCTCCTGCCCAAGCAGCAGGAGGGTGCTGAGCTCCCCGGCCCCTACGGAGAGGACAGGTGTGAAGGTGTGATCTTCTCTCACTCTCCACAGCACGCCTCCACTCCTAGTCCCATAACCCTCCTCTACCCCGCCTACCCCCCGCCCCAGCCTCACACTCAGCTCCGTACACTCGTTCACTTGTCATACGTTTAGACCAGTCAGAGGTCTGGGGATAAGTGCAGTTTCTTCCCCCAACCCTGGCCCTCCAGTTGAGCCCTCTGTTAATTAGGTTGGATATAGCTCTTAATCAAATGCTGATCTGGATCGGTTATTATTTAGCAAGCATCTAGATTTCATAATTTTTTTCTCTTAAATCCAACGTGGGTTGTAGGTGTGCTCTATGAGAAGCACACAAGCACACCTTTTCATTTGACGATACACAGTCATAAATGTGTATTGAGAAGCAATATTCAGCTATTTTATTTGTGAAGACAATATACAACAGGGGCAGTTGTACATTTACATTTTACATTTTAAGCATTTGGCAGACAATCTTATCCAGAGCGTTTTAAAATAATATATTTATAAATCAGGATGTTTCTATCAGTCGTTCTGTTTTTGGTATTTTTGTACAAATTACTCAGCCGCTAAAGCTGTGAGGCTCCAGATTGTACTCAGCTGGACAGAGGGGCATAAAGCGATCTCTCACAGAGTCAGGAGGCGGTGGGGGGGGGGGGGGTTGGCTTCAGGATTCCAGGAAGCTGCGAAGACCTGGAGCATGGCACTAGAGCCCGACCCAATCAGAGATCAGGATTAAGTCAGCAGGGAATGAGGCCTGGTGACTGGCTGAGACAGGCACATAAGAGGCCTGCAGTCGCCCCTCACTGATCCACTGAGGGGATTACACAAGTGCTTTCGCCCTGCTACCCGGCCTTATCACCACAGATGCCCCCCCCAATAAAACATGCAAATCACAGAGCCATCGAAACTGCAGAGGGGAATGATGGCGTTCCAAAGTCCTGCACACAGCGCCACCACACTGAAGCCATAAAGCAGTGATGGGAGAGTGAGGTTTCAAAAAACTGTCATGGGTGGAGTTACAACCAACTGTCACATCATGTACTTGTTTGAACCAATCAAAAGGGGGTTCTCTCCACAGCAAAATCCCTTTTGATTGGTGTACTTGTTTGAACCAATGAAAAAAGGTTTTTCTCTCCATAGCAAAAACGGAATTATTGGTTAAAATCAGAGGCACATATGCCCCACATCTGGTGCCCTGCAGCTAAAGCCTAAAGCTCCCGGCTGTGCATTATTGGGGTGAGGCCAATGTGAGAGGCACGTGGAAGTCTGTAAAACTTCAGATTAATAGTAAATAAAACAAACTGGGACTGGCACTCGGACAGGAAGCCCATTGGTGTCGTGAAGCCTCATTCTCCCATCAGTACTATAAAGCATGCTGTCCATCCAACTTGTAGCCAGTGGGAGATTTAGAGCTTTGACAGAGGTGCAGAGTTACAATGGAGGTCAACAGCTGTGTTTTTTTCTCCAACAAAGCAGGACATACATAAATCACCTGATAAGCCAAAGCCCCAGTAGGAAAAGCAGGGCTTTTAATTGCTGATCTTTTCTTCCTTTCCTCGCCACTTGTTTCGGCAGGCCGAGGTATCTCTGAACGGGGGTGATTTCGGGTTTGGGTTGCATAATAGATTTGAATGGGGCCGAGATGTGCCCTCTGCGGTATTTTTTTAAATGCGTGTGTTACAACAGCTCCAGTATGAGATTCCTTTCACAGCCCCTCACCTATACAGTGGAAGGATCCTGCTGCAGGGCTGAATTAGAGTAAAAGAGTGAGAGAGAATGAGGGGGAGAGAGAGAGAGAGAGAGAGAGAGAGAGAGAGAGAGAGAGAGAGAGAGAGAGAGAGAGAGAGAGAGAGAGAGAGAGACAGAGACAGAGAGAGAGAGAGAGAGAGGTGAGTGGAGGAGAGTGGGTTTGAGAGAGAGAGAGAGAGAGAGAGAGAGAGAGAGAGAGAGACAGAGAGAGAGAGAGAGGTGAGTGGAGGAGAGTGGGTTTGAAGTGCCGTTGTGAGATTGTAGACTTTTGACTTAAGGTTTGATTAAAGTTGATTAAGTTCTCCTCCTTTGTTGCAGATACCTGGAGAGACCTACATGCCATGTCCATAAATCTGGACTCAATCAGGCATAAAGAATTGCCTGCATACACACACTACAACAATAACAATCCAGAAAAATAATAATAAGATGAAAATCAACCAAAAATAACAACCACAGGATTTAAATATAAATTAAAAATAACAACCACAGAGAGAGATTGAGAAAGAGAGAGAAAGAGAGGGGAGAGAGAGAGAGAGAGAGAGAGAGAGAGAGGGAGAGAGGGATGCTGGGAGTCATATCCCTCAACAGCCTCTCTGGATGATGTCACTTCTATAGCCGCGGGCCGCTGACAATCCCAGCGGAGCCATGACACAACTGCACATACCTGCAGCTCATACCTGAACCTGGGCAGGAGGGAAAAGAAAAGACTCTTTAGTTCTAGTAATCTTATACTGCTGACACAGAGACTCCTCCATTTGTTAATTCACACAAAAAAACTGCTCATAAATTACAGACTATAACTACGTATGGCACTGACACACTCGCTTAAATCAAAGCCTGCTTCTTCCTACACTGGCAAGTTCCCTCAACGGGGAAAAGTTTAGTTGAAAAACAACTTAGCCGAGGGCCAAAAAACAGTGGCCCCACACAATGTTCCAACCCTCAAGCCTCTAATCCCGGGTAACCCTTCTCATAAATTTAAACCATAACCTAAGTCTAACCTTCACCATTGCTTTAACCGTGACCTTGAACTTAAACCATAACCCCATATTTGCATAACCCCACCCACAAATGTCCTCACAGGATGTTTGGCACCTGTCATTCATGATAAGCCTCTGACTTATCAAGCACACCCCTCCACATCCGGTGTGCTAATGCCTAGCGTGTATAACCCAAAGTCAATGGGTTAGACAGCATACTAAGTCCCGATTATAAGACCTGCAATTGCACTGTGTACCCTGCCCAGACTGCGACGAACCTTGGGGTGACCTTGGACGCCCAACAGGCTCCTCCTCTACAACATCAGGGGGATGCAAGCTAGCAAGCTGTGTGCTAATTGTGTATGTGTAGCTAGCAATGTACTCACTGGTGTTGATGTTGTCAAATGTTGTCACTAATGTTGATGATGTCAAAAATCTGCCGTGTTTGATTGGTTGATAGGGCTGTTGGTTCCTGGACAACAAATTATGATGACCCAGGAACTTTCCTAACTTGGCATTATCAGGAAACGCCCATCTCCCTAGCACTTCTCCGATCTCTCTCTCACATCGGAATTGAACCTGTCTCCTTAAAAATAATGTAAAAAAAAACGTATCCCTATTTCCTAGTAGCCCTTTGTGTGTTCTTAGCAGCTATTTTTGTAAAGAAGTTGTACCAACTATTTATAGGATATGCTGTCTCACCCCACTTAGTGGAATTCACTTGTTGTAAGTCGCTCTGGATAAGAGCGTCTGCTAAATGAGACAGTTGTTAATTGTAAAAGACTTCATATGGCGGCAAGTACAGGAAGTGACATCACGTGAAACTAATGTATAGGATACAGCCTTACTGAAGCCAGTGCACCAATGACATCATTTTTTGGTTAACCCTGACCCTTCAATCTTCGAACCTGACCCTAAACAAAAGACCAGCTCCCTTTAGTTACCCTGACACCTGGCAGGTATGGGCCATAAACAGAGGGCTGTCCTTGCGCCCCTCGGGGGAATTTCCGCCGCCAGGCAGGCCAGGGCAGCTTTGTTTTTGGAGGACCATGTGAGGGCTGTCCAAACAGTGACATAGGCGCAGGCAAACAGGTGACTGATTACAGTGTCAACAGGATGATGCAGAACGGCACTGGGTAAACATTCCTCTGAATGGTTGAGGCTTTCTGTGTACTGATGAAGGGGCAGTTCAGGTCACCTGGTTGTGGGTCCTCTAGCCCAAAACATCCTCTCCTCCAAACTCGTTAGCAGGTATATTTCCACAGAGGCACACCAGGTGTCATATGAAGAGTGTGGGCATGCCAGGGTCAGTTTGTATGTCTGCCGGAGAGTTTGCTCCTGTCAGCTGCTGTACTGGGCCAATTAAAGTGTGTGTATGTGTGGTAGTGAATGAATGAGTCAGTGTTTGTGTTACTGTGAATGTGTGCGCACACTGTAAGGATGTGTTTGTGTAAATAGGTGTATTACTGTGAATGGTGTTAGTGCATGTATGAGTCAGTGTGTGTGTGTGTGTGTGTGTGTTATGGTGAATGTGTGTTGCTGTGTGTTTGAGTGTGCATGTATGTGCACGAATAAGAATGTTTGTTACTGTGATGATGTGTTATGCAATATATATAAATATATACTGAGTGTCATTTTGTGTGTGTGTGTGCGTGTTTACAAGCATGAACGTGTATGCTGCTGTGTGTGCATGTTACCAGGTCTTACTTTGTGTATGTGTTAGCGCATGTTACAATGCATGCGCTCGTGTGTGTGTGGGTGTGTGTGTTGTGTTGCCATGACTGCCTCCCCTGTTTTTGAGTTCAGCACACGCACTGACAGCCTGTAGGTACAGTAATGAGAAAGCTGCTCTGGGATATTATGTAACCGGCTGTGATTAGAGTACTGAGACACTGAGGGCCTGTAGTAGATGCCCTGACATGTCCAATCCAGGCCCCTCGCCCCACTCAGCTTCAATGGGCTCCATTCACACACAGAGGCACACTGTGTCCCGCACCATAGCCTTTAACTCAGGCCCTCTCCCCACCCCCGGCTCCCACCCTTAACTATTGAGACTAGGTCATTATTTGGGCAAGACGTCACATCACCTGCTCTGTCACTCAGCACTTACTGAAAGGTGGCTCTTCATCCCGGCCAAAGCCTGCTGGCCTTTTGGGAGATGGGTCATCGCCCTCTCGGTATGGGGCAAAAAAACACCATCAAAAATAGGTATATTTTCCAAATACTTTTACATGACTCTTTGTCACAATTCCCAGTGGATAGAAAAAAGAATGCCACCTGCCTATGATTTCCCCCTGCTATGGATCAAATCTGAGGCTGAAGTTTCAATCACATTTAAATGAAACAATTGACTTACTTTGTGACACATATTCACATGTTTTGGTTGGAGAAATATGCATTGTAAGATGCTTTTGAATCAGAGGCAAGAGGCATTGTAACAGGGCAACCAATCCTTACACACAGAAAAAACAAATTCTTATCATTTTCTCATGTAAAAAGTAATAAGGCTTAACAGGTAATCCTTGAATAATAATCCTTTGGCCTGGCCCAAAAAAAAGTCACCACCTGGATTTAACTAAGCAAATAGGTAAGAGCCTTCCATTGGATAATTACTGCAGTGATTAATATGTTTTAGCTGGCAACAAGTTATTTAACCCTAACTCAGCGGTCCCCAACCTTTTTTGCACCACGGACCGGTTTCATGCAAGCCCATTTTTCCACGGACCGGGGGGGGGAAGGGGGTGCATGGAAAAAAAACGGAGACAAGTGCGGAAAAGAGGTACAGACGGAAGTGGTCATTTTTCAAAATAAAACACCCTGCAGACTGCGATAGTCAATAAAATTGAAATAAAATTAAAATTAAAATGTTTTTATTATTTCTGTGCGGCCCGGTACCAAATGCCTCACGGACCGGTACCGGGCCGCGGCCTGGTGGTTGGGGACCCCTGCCCTAACTGATGCAGTGAGTAGCTTCTCATTTCTTAAACAACCATGTTGGAATACATATCCTGTGGTCATGGAAAATATGTTAATCTCTTTCAGAAGGGTCAAATTATTGGCCTGCATCAAGCAAAGAAAGCAACTAAGGAGATTGCTGAAACTATTCAAATTGGGTTAAGAACTGTCCAACACATTATTAAAACCTGGAAGGATAGTGGTGAACCATCATCTTCGAGGAAGAAATGTGGTTGGAAAAAAATCTTGAATGATCGTGATCGGCAATCACTTAAACGCTTGGTGAAATCATATTGTAAAAAATCAAAAGTAGAACTCACGGCTATGTTTAATAGTGAAAGTAAGAGCATTACCACACGCACAATGCGATGGGAACTCAAGGGATTGGGACTAAACAGCTGTGAGCCTTAAGAAAACCACTTGTCAGTGAGGCTAATCGGAAAAAAGGCTTCAATTTGCTAGGGAGCATAAAGATTGGACTCTGGAGCAATGGAAGAAGTTCATGTGGTCTGATGAGTCCAGATTTACCCTGTTCCAGAGTGATGGGCGCATCAGGGTAAGAAGAGAGGCAGATGAAGTGATGCAACCATTATGCCTAGTGCCTACCGTACAAGCCTGTGGGGGCAGTGTTATGATCTGGGTTTGCTGCAGTTGGTCAGGTCTAGGTTCAGCAACGTTATGTGCCCAAAGAATGAGGTCAGCTGACTACCTGAATATACTGAATAACCAGGTTTTTCCATCAATGGATTTTTTCTTCCCTGATGGCACGGGCATATTCCAAGATGACAATGCCACGATTCATCGGGCTCAAATTGTGAAAGAGTGGTTTAGGGAGCATGAGACATCATTTTCACACATGGATTGGCCACCACAGAGTCCAGACCTTAACCCCATTGAGAATCTTTGGGATGTGCTGGATAAGACTTTGCGCAGCGGTCCGACTCTCCCATCATCAATACAAGATCTTGGCAAAAAATGTATGCAACTCTGGATGGAAATAAATGTTGTGACATTGCAGAAGCTTATCGAAACGATGCCACGGCGAATGCGTGCCGTAATCAAAGCTAAAGGCGGTCCAACAAAATATTAGAGTGTGTGACTTTTTTTGGGACGGGCAGTGTAGAATATAATGGGACCTAAAACTTTGTTTGACATCTACTCATAACGTATGTGGGCCATTCACTCTATTGCCGATAACGTTTAGACAGTGCTGTTAGATTGAACACTCCCCCAACCACCCCTGTTTTTTTCCCAGCCTGTTCTTATCAGTCACGTGACCAGTGTACATTGACAGGTTTTAGGTCCTGAACTCCGGTGGAAGTTGATTCTCACATATAGGAGCCCCGTCGCTTCCTTGCACTGGCCGTATTGGTTTAGATAATGTGTAACCATCCCAGCCCAGGCAGTCGAAAGCTTGGCCTGGTGCCAGGGAGACCTGATGAAACAGACAGCTGATGTCTGACACGATAATTACACCCCCCCCAACCCACCACCTAGCTCTTGATAATCCACATCAGTCATAGGCAAATGTACAGATTGTAATCATGTTATCATACATAATAACAACCGATTGGATCTATGGCGATCCAAGGTGGACGAAACCCCCCCCCCAAAAAACGTGTAACTGCCATTCTATAACTCCGCTATGCAGGTAAACGTGTCAAAGCGGAGGCCTTACGGTGGTTTGCTTGGAACTTAGATCAGCTGCTCCCGAACGCAGAGACAGCCGGCCAATTACAGCCTGGCTATTTATGGGGGCCACAGAGAATCTGGCGCTCAGTGGAGTATACGGTTACTGGGTAAATACACTGTCACTGCAGGATATATGAAGCCGGGCGTAATGGCGGTTAAACTGAGCGGTGAGGCACCGAGGTGGTCCGGTCTTTATAAGGACAGGAGGGGGGGATTGAAGGAAAATCCATTAAGGACCTGTGATATCGTGAGCCCACCAGACTGACTGGCGTTGTTGTAATATTGTTAGGGGGACGCAACGCCTGCTGCTGTCTGACTGCGAGACAGAGCCACCACCAGGTAGCACTCCGTTGGTTTTAATCGTTCGCAGTTGTGTATCCACGGCGGCGCGGCTTCGGGTTTCGCACCACCGCTAGCAAGGCAGACAGCAGTGATCACTGGAGGCAAAAAAAAGTATAAAGTAAGAGGGCAGAACAAGGATGTTGTGTATGATTGGGACAGGACTGCAGCCTCAGTGCTGTATTTGAAACTCAAGAGAAGACTAATAGGCAGTCTGGCTCAACTGGCTGTCTCGGCACTGTGGAAAGAGGGCTCGTTTCCAGCCATGGCTGAAGCGTTTCATTTTCGTTTTGAGCTGGACGGGGGGGTGGGGTGCACAGTCAGTATTTGTTGAATGTGTACACTGTGCTTCACACTCACAGACTTCTGTTTATTTTGCATGAAATGTAGTGCATAAACTTGAAATAGGGAGGCATTGCTCAGACATGGTATTTAGACACACACTTGCACACAAACACACAGATGCATGCATGCACCATGTATACACACACAAACACGCGCAATGCACACGACCACACACACACAGACAAGCACACACACACTCACACACCCATATCCATATGCATAGTGCACACACACACACACATATCCATGCCACACACACACACACACACACACACACACATACCACAAACCCTGACGAGCACACAAACACACACACAGGGAGCAGATGGTGCACACACACATGGTATGAGACTGGACGGAAGCCCCCATGCTTCAAAGGCCAAGGTCGACCTGGTGGGCTCCTTGCGGGGGGTCCAGCCCTAATGAGTGCAATTAGGAGATTCGATGAGGGGGCCACTCTTTCCCTCTCTCTTCCCCTCGCCTTTTCTCCTGTTACACATTCCGCTTTCTTTCTCCTTCTCTCTCTCTCTCTCACTCAGTTTGCCGTCTCAAAGTCCATCTCTCTCGGCTTTCGTCCTTTTCTCTTCCTTCACTACTCTCTTTCTTTTGCTTCTGGTTCTTTATCCATCTCTCGCTCTTTCATCATGCAGTTATCGCCTGCTTTGAAAAAATAAACATCATAAACAGACACCTGTTTTCCAACAGCTGTTTCCCCTCTCATTCTTTCTCTCTCTCTCTCTGTCTGCCATTCCTACACTCTGATCAGAAAAAAACGTATCATTTTAAAAAGATATTTGAAACATATTTCGTTTGTACAGCAGAATGCCATGACAAACTGGCTATTAATGTGTTCGTGTTTGTTAGTACCTTTGTTCGGTGAAGGTATTTTTTCTCTCTCTCTCTCTCTCCTTTCTCCTTTTCTCTTTCGCATTCTCTCACCCTCTCTTTGCCACAGTATACCCCTTCCCCCCCTCCCTCTCTTATTCTTATCCTCCGTTGACCCTCCCCCCCCCTGACCAGTGTGGGTCACAACTCTTGAGAAAATTATTTTCAAAGAGAAGGAGAAAAGGGGATTATACAAGAGATCGACCCACAAAAATACTGCGCTCACTGTCGACAGGGCGAGAAAGCTTCAGGTCGCATTGTAATGCAAAACGCTGCACTGGCCTGGACAGAGGCCGACACTCAGTCAAACCCTTGACCGCTCCTCCGGTCAGCATCCGCTTCATGGCGAGATCGGCGGCCCTGACACCCTGACACGGTGCGAACGAAGCCTCGCTCGCACGCATCTGCCGAAAAACAACGGCCGTCTCATACTCCGCCCGTCTCATACTCCGCCCGTTTTATTCCCAACACAATAAATCGAAACAGAGGTGGGGGGAAGGGGGGGATACGACAAGGCTACTGACACACAAATCTCCCATCAAAAGCTTAGAAGCTGCTTTTATGTGAACAGATGAGTCCGTGGCTCAATGGGGATTCACGTCACTCGAAAAAGCTTTAGCTATGCGAGAGGGAAAAGGAAGAAAAGCAAATAAAACGAT
Source organism: Aldrovandia affinis (assembly GCA_029706075.1). Classification (NCBI taxonomy): domain Eukaryota; kingdom Metazoa; phylum Chordata; class Actinopteri; order Notacanthiformes; family Halosauridae; genus Aldrovandia; species Aldrovandia affinis. The sequence goes on from JAINUG010000260.1 coordinate 177,809, forward strand.
ACAGAGAGAGAATTCATATCGGCTAACAGAGCGACAAAGGGATTTTGTTCCTACGTACTTAGCGGGAAATGACTGGCTGCATTCAGAGGTTCCAGGGAAGGGAGGGGGGGAGGATAAAAAGATAAATGTGGGAAGGAGGGGTGGGAGTGAGTGAATGAAACAAAGCAGAGAAGGACTGACAGAAACACAAAAGACTAAAAGACTGAAGTTCTCTCATTCAAACTTCAATTTGATCATTTCTGAATATTGTAAATTATTAGTAGTTGTCTTGGTTGTGTTCTTATTCAATGGTATTATTATTATTATTGTTGATTCTGTTCAATATGCACTAGGTACAATAGCCACAGAAATATGTGGTTGTTATGCCAACAAATGCAATTGAAATCTGATCCTGAGCTGAGTCAGGGAAGGTAAAATGACAATCTCTGCAGGGGACAAATTCTGTGGGTCCTCCAGAAATTCCCCAAAATACGACCATGGGAAACTGGCCAGAACAGCACAGGTGCTGTTTCGAGTGTGTTCACCACAAATCAACCAAAAGGGGCATTTCCATACAAAATCCATGCTTTTGATCTCAATCTAATATAAATCAGTCAAACAATCACTATTTATTTTGAAAAGCAAAATCAGTAATTTAAAATCAGTCACACAACGCTCCATGGTGGGAATTTTCCATAAAGAATAAAAAAACAGGGAAAAGGGGAAAACCAATATATGGAAAAATAGAAATGATCCCTTGACCCCCTTAATAGATGTCCGAGTTGAATGACTGAAAAGTTATAGTGGAACACCGGGAGGGGGGGGGGGGGGGAAAGCATGTTGACACTCAGGAACGTAAACAGACGGAAAAGAAAAAGGCAGCACTCTTTAAGTAGGAAGCCTCCGGGCGATCTGGGCCCCACAATACTACTCTCAGTAATCACCTTTAAGAACAACGGGCCCCACTTAGGGCCACAGTGCCCAACTCTGAGTTATCATTTCTAAGAATGGAGTGGCTGAGGTCCTGTACAATTAACATTTCAGTTAAATATCTAGTCAAGACCAGAAGGGCTATGAGGCACATTCGCAGTAACCTTTAAAAGGGACGATCCAGAGTTTTTCCCTGGTGAAAACACTTTCAATGTGGCTCTGTAAATCTTGGCAGCGCAGACACTGGATACAAAGAACACATGCAAAAGAGACTATGTAACTACAGGGCCCATGAGATATCTATTGTACAAAGTACAATATGAAACTAGGACAAGAACAGCAGTTTGATTCTCCTCAAATAACCTGCAGAAACCAAAGGGCTGACTTTGACAAGCACACACTCACACACACACACACACTCTCACACACACACTCTCACACACACTCACTCACACACACTCACACACACACTCACTCACACTCACACACACTCACTCACTCACACACACTCACTCACTCACTCAGACACACTCACTCACACTCACACACACACACACACACACACACACACACACACACACACACACACACACACACACTCACATACATACATACACACATAGATACACATACCCACACATATATAGATACACACGCACACACACACACACACATACATACACATACACATGCACACACATACACTCACACACAAACACAAACAGCTGGCAGGGAGTAAAGGAAAATGAATATGCACTGACAGGGCAGTGGAAAATTTCACAAGGGTCAATCCCCCCCCGCCCTCGGCCTGGCCAGTACTGCTGAGCACGGACACAGACGGCAGGTCTGCACAGTGTCTGGGGTCAAGGGTCAAGGGCCCACGGTGCTGCTTCCAGGAAGGACACATCCTGGCCCACGGGGGAGGCGGGGTCTTATTCCACCCGTTCCCCGTGGAGAGGCGGGGTCAAAGGTCGGCCCCCTCGATCGAGTTTCAAAGGCGGCGATTGGGGGGGGGGTAAGCGAGCCGGGGTTCGGCCCTAATTAAGGGCGCTGTGTTTCTGGGCCTGAGTCGCGGTAGCGCTAATAGCTTCCGCCATTAAAGCAAAGTGGAAGCGATTACCACGAGCATTAAAGTGGCAATAAGGGTGGAGGAGAAAAGGGGGCATCAATCTTACGAGAGTCCCTGCCATGTGTGTGTGCCAAAAATGCCATGTCCAGGAATATTCCGCATACGGTGTGTGTGGCATAATCAGAGGGAGCCAATCAAACTAATCGGACACCCACTACCACCACTAACACACACCAGACCTTGTGAAAACAATGAAGCAAGTGAGTTGGCCCAACAACAAGCTTCCAGTGTTTACTTTTGTTTCCTGTGCTAAAACATGATGGCCGTCATTTCTTCTGGACACCAATAATACTCCAACAATAATACTCCCTCCCCCTCCCACTCCACTCTGGTTGCACTTGCAAGGGCAAGGAAGGAGAAAAGAGAGGGAAAGGCTGTTAGCTCATGGCAGGAGACCAGAGGGAGAAGAGACAGAGAGAGAGGAGTTGGTGTTAGGAGGAGAGAGAGAGAGAGAGAGAGGAAGGGAGGGAGGGATAGACGGAGGAGGGGGAGTGGGCATTATTGTTGGAGTTTAAGCTTCAGCCCACTCTTTTACCCTGTTATTAGGGAACCAAAAAAAAGGTTTTGGAAAGCTCATTCATCAAGAGGTGAAAAGCATTTGCTGATGAAAGCACTTTTGTGTGTGCGTGTGTGTGTGAGTGTGAGTGTTTTTTTTTTTCCCGTTTCTTAATAAAAGAAGATTATTGGAGTAAAAGAGGCTGTTCCTTTCTCATTTAGAAATGCGTATATCCACACTCCTCCTCATTGCTCTGTACATGCTGAAACAGGTCAAATTTGGGTCAGATTTCACCTTTTTGTTCCTTAATACAGCTTTATCCACACTCATGGCTGACTCAGGCCCAGGTTAAATATTCCTGCTCAGACCAAGTATCAAACGTTTTTGTTAATACGGCTCCATTTTTTAACCCGTGTCAACTATATCACTACAATAAAGCAGTTCCAACCTGCACAAGGAATTGACATCAGTTCAATCATTCCCATCATGCTTTGCGACCTCACAGTAAATATTGGGTACATGGAACTTGAGCATGAGCACTGGTCTGAAATCATTTTTGCACTTTTCTTCCTAATGGTTAAGGTTAGGGTTTTGGGTAGAGTTAACTGGTCCTGGAATCGTACTTAGGGGCAAACTCTGCCTCAAGACATTAATACATGGGGCCGAGGCAGAGCGTATAGCGTAGCGGTCTAATGCATTGGCTGGTCCTTTATGAGTGTGAGCTGCCTCCTTGTCTCCACAAGAGTTCTTCACACAGTTCTTCCCAAATTGCCTCAATTTGGGGTTCTGGGTTTTTTCTGACTTAAAAAAAATTATCTCTGGAAAATGTCTGTTGTGAAGCACCGTGTGACAACCTGTTTGTAAATGGCACTATACCAGAGTAAAGATTGGTTGACTGATTGACATCAATTGACTGACTAACTGATTTATTGAACCATGGGAACAAAACTTTCTGTGAGAAACGCTCAAGAAACACCCCTGCAAGACGTCAGTGGAATGAGAGCAATAAAAGGGAGACAGAGGGAGGGAGGCACGGAGGGGAGTGAAAAAGAAGGGAACGAAACTGCGTTGAGCTTTAAAGGTCACCTTGTAAAAAGAGTAAAAGGATCCAGCCTCGCCTCTGTTTAGGAATGAGAAAGTGAGCGAAAGAACAAGTGAAGTAGAGACAGAAGGAGAGAGAGAGTGTGTGATTGTGAGAGAGATAAAAATGACCAATATTTATAGAGGCGGAAGAGAGAAACAGAGAGAGAGAAAATGTGAATTTTTTAATGAACTTTCCTCAAAAAACTGTAAATGACAACATTCAATCAACACCAGGAGAAAAAAGAAACACATTTTGGCAGAATGATTCAATAATACACATGTCAAAAAGTAAAATACAGTGTATCATTTTGGCATTTCTTTAAACCTCCCTTGTTTCATAAATCATAGGATTATCGGTCATTTCAAAACATGCAGAGTAAAGTCAATTTGTACTACTCAAAGTCATCATTCTGTGAAACAGCATAATCTAGTGAAAGCTCCCTACATGCAAGCATTTTACTTTTCTGCTTTGGGATATGACCTTTCTATGAAATAGAGAGAGGGAGAGAGAGAGAGAGAGAGAGAGAGAGAGAGAGAGAGAGAGAGTAAGAGAAAGAGAGAGCATGCAGGCTTTTTGAAAGGCTGCAAGTTCAATCACGTCAGGAAGAGATGGCCACGGTTCAGCTAAGCCTTGGGAAGTCAGTGAGTTCTGTTGTGTAAAGACAAGAGAAGCGCTTCAGTCCACGTTATCTGCTCAAAAGATAAAGTCTTACTCAACACGGTGCATGGAGCAATGTGCTGCCAGGTACACACTTACATAACCAGCCCTATGTCTGGGCCTGGCAGAACGCCATGGAAACAGCTATGGTATGTCGAATGTCGTCAGCGCCAGGCCTCCTGGGCTGATGGGGCACTGCAGGTGACCCCGCGGGGCGCTTTAAATTAAACAGCTGATTAATATCAGAGGAGAGTGGGTCAAGGGAACGCCCTATCAAAATAAGAGCCCCGAGGGACAAAACAATACATTGAAATCTCTCATAGCCAGAAAGGAACAGGACATATTTTTGGTATTTGTGTGTGTGTGTGTGTGTGTGTGTGTGTGTGTGTGTGTGTGTGTACGCCAATTGAACCTATGCACCGGAAAGTAGATAGAAGCAGAACACACAATGGTGTAGTCATTTGTCATTCGCTTCACCAAGTTCTCAGTTTGACTCTGTGTTTGTTTTGTGAGTAAGGACAAACATTTGGATGGAGGATAAGGAAGAAGATTTGGGGGGCCTCTGGGTGGAGCAATGGTAAAGGCACTCGCCTGGAGTGCAGGCTGCCCCAGCCCAACTCTGGCCAGGAGTCCTGTTCGGGGCGGCAATTGGCTGTCCGCCCCGTGGGAGGGGAGAGGGAAGCCAGCAAGAGTTCACCACATATAAAACTGTACCGGAGTTACAGTCGACAGCTTGGCGAGTTCCGTCTCGGAGGAGGCGGTACATCGCATTTGTCATTGCCAGTCCCAGAGCTATGGCAGCAAGCTCGAAGTACGAGGGGATACGAGGCTACAATTGGCTACTAAATTGTGAGAAAATAGGGATAAATCAGAAACAAGAATGTATAAAGGAAGATTTGGTGGACCTGATTGAGGAGAACCCTATGTTGTACAATGTAACACAACAAGAAGGCATTCTAACAGGAGTGCAGCAATTACATATGCCCTTTGTTTCAATTGTACAATATACTCAATTGTCTCAACAAACTGTCAGTTGTCTGGATGTATTAGTTTTTCCAATTATTTAAACATGTTTCCTGAAACTATGACTTTTTCTCAAAACTACAAACACAAAACTCAATCAGTACACAATTATGGCAAAACTCCTCAAATCTCTTCCAAAATGAAACACTGCACTCAAAAGCTATGTAAACTCTTGATGTATTAATGCACTGACATTGCGGAGGATCAAAACATTGATTGTCAGGCTGCACACAAAGCGATGGGAATGGCAGCAAAGTTCTGGTGAAAAAGTGAGGGGGGGGAGGAAGGGAGAGAGGGATGGAGGGGTAGAAACTATTGCATGTTGATAAAAGAGGTGAGATCATTCCACCGACACACTCCACAAACAGAGAACAATGGGCCTCGGGCAGCCAATCAGATAACCCTGTCCCAGTGGGCCATCCCAGCCGGCCAATCATAAACTCTGGATGTGACATCAGTGCCAGGCAACAATCTGGAGCAGGGAATGTGATACACATGAATTTTTAAAAAATGTAAAAGAGAAAAAAATATATAATAATTAGAAATAATATAAATATTCAGTAGATCCAGTAGATTCAGTAAATCCATCCAGTAGAATGAAATGGAATATCCCCTTCAATAAATTAACTTTTTGCCAGCAACATCACTCATCGAAAAGGAGTTGGTCTCTAAGATGAAATAATATTTTGGCACAAAAACCAATAATCAGCACTAAAACTAAGGCCGTTAGAATCTAAGAGCTTGAAACACTATCAAAGAAGAGTCACTTTTAATAGCAATACAATTGCATGAAATCACATTGTGTGAAAATCACACATGAAATGGCATGTGACTGCCATGATAATAAAAATACAAAGATGTGAACCACTTCATGTGTCTTCATTGAGAAAACTCCAGTCACCATTCACAGTCTACAGAACAGCCATAAACTCAACTCCTCGACGGAGAGAGCTGGTCGTGTTTCTCCAGTCATTGCTGATATCAACCCTGATAAAGGCACTCGATAACAAGCTACTTACGCCCTGGAAATAAGATAAATTCCTTTCAAACACCAGTTTGTTTTAAAGCCCTGGGTAAATGGCATGAGTTTGCTTAGCGATTGTTGCGTGTGAATATGAACACATGCATCACGAGTCCAAAAGCCAACCTCCGTCCATTCCTCACGCACTCACAAACATAAAAGCATATACATTTGCACAGACATGTAGGCTATAAAAGCATTTAAGGCATGTGACAGATTCATGGACTTACCTCAGTAAAACACACATGCACGCACGCACACACACACACACACACACACACACACTTGTAGGCTGCATGTTTACTTCCACACTGCAGATGTGCAAACACAAACATGCAACATTTCAAAGCTGCCACACACCGACACACTCACTCTTTCTCTCTCTCACACACACACACACACACACACACACACACACGCACACACACACAAGCAAGGCCGAGGACAGGGAATGGCATGATTCCCTAGCCACAGAAAACCTGTTCTGGGGTCATTTTACAGAATTTATATCCCTTTGTCATTGTTATGAGAGCAGAGAACAAGTGGGTCACTTCCAAGCAAACAGGAAAAAAACAAGATGGTGGCAGTCAGCCGGCTTTAAATGAGACACCTGTGTAATTTATTAAAGGCTAAGCAATCATCTCACCACTGCTCTCAGTTCTCAACATCACAACCGTGGCGAGAGTTTAAGGCACCTTTATGACACTGTCGGAATAGACTTTGAAGGACAGGGATCCAGGCAATAAAAACCAGGAACAGGGTATCTCAAAATGACCTTTGCACAATACACATCGGTGTTACTCCTGCATCTACCTCATTACATTAGAGCGCAATGTTCACAGACAACCAGTTATGAAACAAAAGTTAGAGTTTTCGATATTAATTTATTTGCCGATCCATATAAGCTTCGAAACAAGAACGGAGGGAAAACAATCACCCTCTTTCTTTTTTTTTTAACCTCTTGCGCAAGTCTCATGACATCCAGACGGGTTGCATAACGGCAGTGGAGTGTTGCACTTGTACAATATTAATTTGCAGACCACATGCAAAGCTCATCGTGGACCCGGATCTATATAACATATGTTAAGACCCTCCATGAACTGTAATCCTGGCCCTTTAGCTCAATCACGGTCAAAATTACCTAAGACCAAAATCCCGGGTTGACCCTGAGCCATCAAAACTGATTAGGGGGCTCTTTCTTTCCTCAGCTGTGTCAGAGTTCCTGTTTTACTTAAACATTTCCATAGATTACATAAGCAGAATAAAATGGTCTCAAAACCATTATTTCAACGCATTATACCACAACTGTGGACAGAGTAGCTTTGTTAGATGAAGCGTAATTTAGCATGAGGTGTTATGTGTGTCACACCCTAGTTTCCTTTGATGCTGGCCAAACCAGATGCGGTTAAGTACAAATCCATTTGATCGTGGTTAATGTTGAGAATGCTACACTTTGTTATTATCTTAAGATATTTGATCTGCGCAGTACTGGAGAAAGTATATTATTTGGGTCTCTAGTTTGGATTCTTCCCAAAAATATAATAAAAATAATTATTTTAATATATAGTCCTATGGCCAGTTTTCTTTTTCATTAGCCTGTCTCTAGGACATTGAGGGTAACGGACCCTGGTTAATCGGATACAATGGAACGCACATGATATCACTGTCTAAAATCTCCATGAAAAAAAATGGCTTGGGCCTGTATTCAGTTTTTTGATCTAACCGTAATGTCATTTGCCATAAACTTCCCGTACCATATTTCAGTTAGTGGTTCAAGTTCCCCTTTTCCCATCCTTATGCAAAACCTATTGTTAATTTTCCAACAATTGCCAAACTCATGACGTGAATCGGCGTGCTATGAACCGGAAGAGCACCTGCCCACCGCTGCACATTTACGTCTCACAGATTGCAGTACGAGTGCGATTGTTATACGAGTGGATGAAAACCTGCAATTAATATCCTGGCATTATTGTATGAGCGTTGTTTAAAAAAATTAAAAATAAGAAGCAACCTGTACTTAATTTCCATAACTGAAGGTTAAGGTGCAGTTAGACAGCACAGAGGTCATGACCTTTACGGTGGGAAGTATGAGAAACAAATGGAGCCGTAAAAAGGAAAGAACGCCATTTTTCTTCTCTCACAAAACTCGCATCGAACCCGTATAGAATCTGTAGCAAGAGAGTGAGACTACTGTTTGTCTGCGCGGAGTCTGGATTTGTTGAGACGGTTCATTAGCAGGGTGGAGGCTACGCGTAATACAGTTGTTTCCACTTGAGCTAGCCACTTTTGGCTAAGACAAAAACAGGGGCGCTTTCAGTCAAATTACCAGTACTGGAGCTGAAGGACTGGACCCATGATGCGGATGATCGCGGATATAATAGCCTAAAACACTCTTTACGCACCCATTTCAATCGCGCCAGCGCCGTCTCGTGCCTCTCGACACTGCATAGACACAACTCAAAGAAGTATGCAGACTTTCAACCTATTTCCTCCCCTGTCATTACAACATTCATTACTGTTTTATAGACTGCTCTGCAGACATTAAGTATGTGTCTGGTTGCAATGGCTTACATCCCGAATGTGCAGTAGCCCGGTTTTTGGGTGCGTTTCAAATACCCCACTTAGCCCAGATGGAGGACCAAACCGATTACCTGAACAGTGACTACTGCTTCGATTAAACTGCGTTTTGAGGACGACTGAAAGGCAGACTAGTACTTCGCGAGCATTGGGTGGTTCGGTTTTCACATTGACTGCGAGATATCATGAAGCAAACTTTCTTGTGTTAGGAGAGTACTGATACAATGTTCAGAAAGATTGTTTTCCCCTCCAAAAAAATAAAAAAATAATAGTTTGAATGTTATTTTTTGCTGTCAAATTAATTCAGTGTTAAAGAACTGCATTAAGTCAAACAAGCCCAAATTATATGTTTTAATATAAAAAAAAAAAATGAAATTAAAATTTGGTCATATGAGTAGTGGATTTAAAACTGTTTAGAATGACTAATATTTTGAACTAGCAACTGTATATTTGAATAGCGGTCACTGGTATGTGTTAAAATCCCTAGAATAACAGGGTCTGTACTCTGCAGAAGTGTGATTGAAATCTTCCCCCCCATTGCTCCATAGACAGTCTGCTTTAATCTCAAACTAAAGCGTGGTCATATGTGGTCAAATGTTGTCATTTTAGTTCAATTTCCATTAGCATCTAGGGTAACGGTTGGCAAGGCAACAAGGGTGTTGCAGACCAACATTTCCAATCGTATGTATAAAAGGAGAGCATGTTGGGAAATCTATACAGAATCACCCTGGAAAAAAAAAAAAATATATATATACATATTGCATGTATTACTCACAAGACAGTAATACATGCAATTTATTACTCACGTAATAAGTTTTACTCACGAGACAGACCATATTAAATCTTTCACATATTTATTCACTTGTTTGATCGGTGGCTGTACAGTTTATCGCAATATTCTCATTTGATTAAAACACAAAAGAGATAGAGCAGGCTGGCTTCTGAAGAATGAGAAGCAATACAATCAATTTTGTTTGGCTGTTAACCCCACAAGCATTTTTGTTTTTAAATAGTGGGACTGGAGGAAGAGCTACTAAATTAGGAATGGACCACTGGCCAGTGGGCTCAACGCTAGCTCATTTGTGAGGCTTGAACACATTCAACAATCTCATGAATCAAGCAGACGTTCCGATCACTTGTAAAACACGCGTCGATCGTTTCAAACAACTATTAGTCATGGAATCTGGACCTCAAGGATGACAGTCGAAATCAAAATAAGGGGCATCCTCAGCTGATCCCCACACAAAAGTGAACATGTAGGGCGATGCAGAGTGATGAACCGTACGAGAGAGAGAGAGACTCGTGTGGCCAGTGACTCGAGCAGAATGTGTGTCGAAAGGGTGGGAAATGTCCACGTCACACTTGAATGAAACCTAAAACCCAACGTCTCTGAAGTTTCCTCATGCCCTCTTACATTTGATATCCCAAACCAACAAAACACTGTGGTCACAGCCTGAACAACATAGAGAGGGTGGGGGCTCCACAGGACTGAGAGAAGTTTCCAGGATGAAAAACAAACAAAGAGTTGAAACAGAAAAAAGGGGGAAAAAAGAAATAAATACAGTACAAAGTACAGGATCTGGAACAAAATCGGGGAATATCAGCTTACCAACATATGGGAAAACAGAAAATATGACAATTTTACCTTCCCACCCCCCCGCCCCCAAGAAAAACCATTTTGCTTATATGTCCCCATCAGTTACAGGTGAGGATAATTAGTTCACGTTAAATAACATGGCTTTTGTTTTACAGTGGGTTAATCACAGCCTCGTGAAGGGAAACTCAATGTCCCAGTTTATTCTTAGTTTCAACTCATGGAGACCAGGGACACGTGTCCCCTGCTCCTTGCCCCTCTCCGTAACACTCGGGAGAGGGTGAACGTCCTGCCACAGCCCTGACATATCATCATATAGTCCAAGCTCCTTGGAGCAATCCTATCCACCTTACAGTGTTCATAGCAGTCCAGTTCAGTCATATTTGACCCCCCCCATCTGCCCTGCCTCCACATTAAGAGTCCTTGTTTCAAAGTAAGAGTCTTCCCCCAGCCCTCCCTCTCTCCCTCTCTCTCTCCCTCTCTCTGTGGGTCACTGTACGCAGACGTATTTCTTCCACCAGGCCTTGGAGAGCATCTTCATCTTGTCGGCCGTGCTGCGGACCTTGCACTCCCGCCGGTCGCGTCTCTCGGCGTGGCGCATGCCCACGGCGATGGCGGCGTCGAACACGTCCTTCAGGTTCTTCTGCGTCAGGGCCGAGCACTCCACGTAGGCCACGGCGCCCACCTTGTCGGCCAGGGCGCGGGCGTCGGCCTCGGCGACGGGGCGCTCCCGCCGGCGGGCCAGCTCGATCAGCACCTTGACGTCCTGCCGCAGGTCGCACTGGGTGCCCACTAGGAGGAGGGGCGTGAGCGGGCAGCGTCGGCGGATCTCAGGCACCCACTTCTCCCACACGTTCTGGAAGGAGGCCGGGCTGACCACGCTGAAGCAGAGGAGGAGGGCGTCGGCACGCGGGTAGCAGAAGTGCCGCAGCTTATCGAACTCATCCTGGGGGAGACACGGGGCAAAGGGGGGAGGGGGAGACGGTGGTAAGATGAGGTATGGAATTCTGGGATAGCGCCAGATTTTTAATTAAAACGGGATGTTGGGAAACACGACAATCAGCAATTCGCCGATTCACCTCAGAGAATGGGCCCAAGGCTATCAGAAACTGGCGACCAGTCTTTACTGAGGTGACATTTCATGAACTGCATAAGGGGGTGGAGCTACTATGAGGTGTCAATCACTGACTTGTTTGAACAAACCAAGATTTCTCCACAGAACACACACACACAATGATCACTTCAAATCGCTAGTGAATCGCTAGTCTTCACTGAGTGAATTCAATCAACTTGGGTTGGGCACACTTTGAAAGCAATGTGAGAGGAGAGAATCTTTATCAGTTCTATCACAGCAATCAGCAGGTCACTAAGCTTGGACAGTATGGCAGTGTGGAAATGTAGCCTCTCCTAGTTCCACACGTATAAGCATATCACATTATGCATGTTTGCTAATAATCGAGTGAGCTGCAAAACCGTTTCTTGGGAACATACGCCGTTTATCCCTCCATGAAAAACTTTCAAAATCGTCTTTTATTCAAGCCCCACTTCCCCCACCCCAAGCCAAATTTTGTGAATTGAGCTAATTAAGACACTGGAGCCACATAGCTTAGCGAAACGGGGGGCTCCCAAATCCTTAAAAACAAAGATTAACTCTGAGCGGATTCTCAAAACACAAAAGTGCACCCTTAACCCCTCCCTGCCTCTTTTCCCCCTTTCTGCTGGTTTCTATGGCGAGGTAGTCCCACGGTCACCCCCACTCCCTCCCTGCCTCCCCAGCGTCTACCAACACAGTCTCCTCTGACCACAACAAAGACCACCTTCACTTTTACAGGCCCCTTTCTTACTGCAATGCATTACTACCCTGCTCTCCGCGAAGCGGGAGGCCTTTGAAAGTGATACTCGCGATTTGTGCGGCAGAGTTCTTATCTGGCCGTGTTTGTCCCAGCTGGTCTGCGTCTGGCTGAGAATGGGGATGGGGGGTTACGGCCACGCACCAACGTGGCTAGGCTGTGCGGACGGTTACCGCGGGGACCGTATAAGGGTTTGCACGGCCCTCCAGTTGAGGCGCCGACTGCACGCTTATTAACTCCATGCCAAAAAGCAGAGAGCAAATCTCTCCCAGACAAAACAACTGCTGACGTGTGACGTGCGGGTTTGCTGGTCGACTGCAGGCAGTAAACTTCCATTCAGGCTCATGATTGCGACAGGCGTAGCTAGAGAGCTTCCAAAGCCACACAAGCTATAATATAGTTGCATAACCGTTTCACCCGTCTTGAAAGAACAAAAACAACAACAAAAAAAACACCTGGGAGTTTACTATCCACGCTCAAGGGTAGATCTAGCGGTTTCACACGTCTTATTGACGAGGCCGCACAGAGGGGGCGGGGGCGAGGCAGGACCCACAGCTCTCCGTCTGCACGCTTCTTCATTCTGCAGTTGCCCATGATGTTACCCGCAATCACATTTTGATCGCGGTGCGATCGGCTTCGTCTTGTTCCAGAGTGCCGGAATGTTCTTGGTCTCTCACCAGACAGATCGACAACCAAGGCACTCCCTCGTTATTTGAAGGCGTCTTGCATATGCGTGCATGTGCATGTGCCTGTGTGCGTGCGTGCATGCATGCGTGTGTGTGCCTGTGTGTGGCAGTGCTCTAGTGATGGGTGCAGCCTGAACGACCTCAAAGGAAACACAGAGACACAGAGCGGACTCACGCACGCCACATCATCAGTAGCAAACTTCAATGGCCGACAAATGTCACGACACGTCCGGGCACATGCTAAGTGCGAGCACCACGGCTCGTCACCCCACGCCGTCGCATATATTCTCCCAATTTTGGAAGTGTAGTGGGGTGGGGCCGTGCGTGTCTGTGCGCAGCGCGACTGGGCGGTCCTCACCTGTCCAGCGGTGTCACACAGCTGCAGCCGTACTGGGCTTCCGTCCACCTGTACAACCGCTGTGTGAGAGAGAGAAGGAGAGAGAGAAATGGTCATGGCACCCAGAACCAACACACACCAACACACACCAACACAGTGCAGGTACAGCGTGCTCCGCTCCTTTGGGCTCACTCCAGGTCGCTTGTTACTGGAATCCTTCCACACCAAAGGGGTGACAATGGCTGGGTTTCATAAACATAACGACAACAACGCAACATCATACTGCCGTGTTCTTATCGTTTCATATTTGGGACCCTACGAGAATGTTGAGTAGCAGGTCACGTGGGAGAGAGAGACAGCGACGTGGAATGTATCCTAAACTACCTTCCGCAGGCAAACTTTGGTTTTGGGATTCATGACAGCCGATGGTCCGTGTTAAAAGCCACTCAGTTAACCAAGGCAGTTGCATGGATTCAAAGCCAAATCCTTGTATATTGATTAGCACTGTATGCTAATTAGTGTTATTGACAGAGCCAGTTAAACCCGAGAAAACCCCTCGCTGGTATAATGATTGTTCCTGCACTGAATGCTCTTCTTGTCGACCCCCCATGCCTCTTACCACAGCTGTTGGTGGGAGGCAGGGTGGGGGGTCTTCCTACTTTAGAAGTTGATGTTTTTTTAACCAATGAGGAAAGCAACAAATAATTTGCCCCTGCCTTACCCCCTCCCTTTTCAGCTTAGTGTTTTTTAGTCACGTGAGCATTTGACACCATTCTGAGAACACACCACAAACAAATGTACAGAAAGGCCTACAGTAAGCTGTCCTCGGTGACACACTACCACAGCTCTGTTTCGCCGGCGTGGGCGATTTGGTCGCTGGTAGCAACGGCGGGCCCATTGTGCAATTCTCGTCGAGCCGCCCTGACACACGATCCGCGGGTTCTCCCCCCAGGCACCTCGGCCTCTTCCCTCGCTGGCACCTGTGGCATTGCGTAAGTGTCGCTGAAATTGGGTTTCACGACCCGGGTCTGGTTCCAGGATCAGGACTATGACATCACATGTCGCGCCAACCTCACAACTGCCCGTGAAAATTAGGCTTTGTCATGGGGGGGGCTTAACCCAATCTCCTGTGGGATGTTATTTGCTGCAGATGTGTCCACACTGGGCACTGATCCAGCTTTCCAATTAAAAAAAAAAAAGATCATGTAATTTAACAGACGAACTGTTATAGTTACAAAGCCAAAGCTTGGAGACAGCTTTCGTTAACAAATGTTTTCTCAGCTGTTCTTAATTCAGAAGCCTCTGAATCTACTGTAACTTCACCGAATGACTCAACAGTGTACTGTTTCCATGCAACACAGTTGTACATTTCAGATAGACTGACGCCACTGGGAGTAAAAATAAACGATTGGGCGCCTCAAAAATATCACCCTAAATTTACGTTTACGTCTAGACAGATGCGAGGCTAGGACACTTTCGTGAACGAAAAGGGAAACATTTCAAGTGAAGGAAGTAGATGACTAGATTGTTATTTGTGATAATGCTATTGCATAGTTTTTTCTGCTTTAAAAAAAACCAAAACATTTTTAAGGTGTTAATGCTATCTCTTTGAAGGACTGAAGGCAAGATTTATTTGGGTTACCTTTGAAATACTAGCCTGTTTTTCCCCCTTTAAACAAAGACTTGTTCTGGATGACATTTTGGATATTGGACGATTGCCAAAGGGAAAATACAAAGTTGGGCGGTTGGCTGTTGTGTCCAGTATAATATGGAAAATCTGATAAGGGCCTACAAGATGGATAACCAAGGCCGCGGGCTTCGACCTCCAAAAAGGCAGCTGTCTGAGAGCGCAAACAGAGCTGCACGTGCCTGATCCCTGGGTCATAGGTGGCACCGCGAGAGAGCGATCCCTGGCTTTCCTGTAACAATATGTAACCGAGAAACTGCTTTGCGCCCAACTTCCTCAAGTTTATTTGAATCTGTCTGCCATTCAGATAATGTGGTTATGTCAACTTCGAAATCACATTACGTGGTTTTTAGTCATGTCAAGCAATGTTGATAAAATATGCCACTCTTTTTGCCCCAGTACATATGGCAAAAGTGTCTCGGATCATTACCAACAATTTTATAGCGGGTATTAAATTAAATTAAATTAAATTAATGAGCCCAAAGTAACCGAGACGTATAATTAAACAAAACTGGTTGACTTTATTATGAAATAATATTTACTGTTAAGTAAAAATAGTTTTTGATCTTGACAGAGAGCGCGTTGTATGCATTTATTTTTTGTATTTAGGTATCGTGAGGCGCTGGAATAAATATATCGCCTTAAAACTAAAACAAACAGAGCCGCAGGATTTCCAGTAAAGTACGGCGATAAAAGCGCCGTACTTTGACCTCAGAAGAGTGCAGCTTTAAAAAGTGACCTCTGAAACAATCGTATTATTTGCGGCATCAGACTAGAAACAGCCATTCGCGATGGGTTAGTGTTTTACAAAATGCAACTTCGTAATGTCATTTCAACTGCCTCGGCGTGTCTTACCTGAGAAGTCATCGAATGCAGTCGGGACGTACTTTGTTGGGTAACCGTTGGTGGTATAGCTGACAACTAGGCTTGTTTTTCCCACCGCTCCATCGCCCAAAAGAACACACTTCAACGCCCGCTCCTGAGGTTCGCCGGGCCGGGTAACTTTGGGTTTATGAGGTGGAACCGGAGGCGCCATCGTTTTACTGTAATCCACTGGACTGTGAGGCGGCATGCTTTTACGCACGGCTTGGACAACGTTTCCTCGCCCTAAAACGATACGCAACGGATAAAACCATCAATAATGATTTTTATCCGCCTAAAGCCTGCTAGCAGTTGCGGCTGTCATCGGTTATAGATCTGAGTAGTTTTTGATCGAGTGCGCGAATGAAATCGTGTTTTTCTGTGCAGGCGTATCGCATATCAAACAGGTTGCAGTCAGTCGTTACGGACACTCCGCTCAGTTACTCCTCCGACTTGTAAAGTTGTCCGAGAGTGAAGGGTTGGGATTTAAACCCAGGCTTGATTTGCCTAGCTCCTCCCTCCGTACCCCAGGCCCTTTGAAACAAAGCGCGCGCATCAAACCAGGCAGACGCACGCTCACGTGCTCTCTCTGAAAGATATACTTTCGGAGGTGTTTTCACTACTTTTCAAACGAGAAATGTTTTTGATTTATTCCGTTTTTTTGTGTGTACAATATATGTATTTACGAAAATAAAAACGATGTATTCGCCCCATTCAATATTGCATGGCGGTTATAAAAACAATCGGTTATTGATATTGTAATAAAAGACAAGATAGCAGCAGTACTTACGATGACGTATTTGATTTACAGACATTCGACAGATGAACCCCTGCTCTATGGTTATGACACGGACGCGAAATTGCCACTTAGAAAAACTGGTGCACGAAAATGCAATTGACAAATTCCTACAATTTATTGTTGCATTGTCAGTGATATGGTCAACGTTAAATTAATATAAATAGCATTCGATTGTTACTGCTCCTACGGTTACACCACGCAGACCGGGTAATATGCCGTGCATAGATGCATTTCACTGTTTTGCACACGGCCTTTTATGAGGTCTCGTTGTGTTCACAAGGGACAATGAACTGTTGTAATAAAGTTTCAGCAACCGGATTCATGATTTGTTACCATGCAACATAAAAACAAACAGATGTAAAGGCATACTGTACCAATAAAGTCTTAAAACACTTATATCGCGTTACTTTTGAATAGGTATTAGAAGATAAAAAGTAAAATCAATTCCGACAGAGTAGCCTATATTTTCCTCTGAAAGAGAAAATTGTATCCCCGATTAGGTCACACGGCATTTTTACTATTGCTGCCGATTTCCACAGCTGCTACATGGCTGTCTGGTATCGCACAGCATGTATTCACTACCCCACTCGACTTGATATTCTGTACTGGATCTGTTTTTGTTTTATTTATATTTTCCTCTGTCTGTTGCTGCTGTGCTCCTGTCCCACCCCGTACAGCCCCCCCCCCCAATGCTATATCTCATCCTGTGTCCACCATATAGTGCTACTACTTATGTGCTTCCTAGGTGCTATTTCATACAATTTAATATTTTCTCTGCATAAACACTATTTCTGTGTCGCTGCAGTGTGTTTACGTGAAATATCTATATAAATGAACTGTATACAACAACAGCAACAACAACAACAACAACAACAACAACAACAACAACAACAACAACAATAATAATAAGTAGTAGTAAGTTAGTAGTAGTAGTGATAGTAGCAGGCTTATTCTCTATTCTCTCCTTTACCAACCGTGTGAAAATCATTATATATGCATTTTTTCAATGCACTTCATGTAAATAATCCATTTACTTTTATTTTAGTTCAATTTATTTCGCCATTTCAATTGTAATTGCATTACATCTCATTACAATAGGCACAACACGTTAATCTAAACTATGTAAATACATTTATATAGAGGCAACGTTAAAATATAAGAACATGATGAAATGTATGGACAATCATCGCATACAACTATCTGCTCGCACTATTTCAGTTAAATACCAATGATTAATAATAAACAACATTGTTTTAAGCAAACTTGGTATAGTTTCAGAGCATATATTAGAATGAAGGTACATGTAACTGCCAAAATAAAATAAACACTTGAGTGAAGGGAAACTACTACCACACCACACCTAAAGTATATTGAAAGCAGGTGCTTCCACGCAGGTGTGGTTCCTGAGTTAATTAAGCAATTAACATCCCAGCATGCTTAGGGTCATGTATATAAATGCTGGGCAAGCCCACTTGCTCATAATTTTGGCTACCATGGATAGAAGAGATCTCAGTGACTTTGAAAGAGGGGTGATTGTTGGGGCACATTTGGCAGGAGCTTCAGCGATTAAGACTGCTCAACTTGCTGATATTTCACAAGGAGCAGTAGCTAAAGTGAGGTTAGCATGGACGTCTGAGGGAATGACATCTTCAACCAGGGACAACTGTGTTCTAAAGCGCATACTTCTTGACTGTGATGTCCGTGCATTGGTTCGAGATGCAAGGCAAAACAGATGAGCAATTCTGAATTAGTTGACTGCAAATATACAATGGGGTCCGGAAGTCTGAGTGCACTACCAAGATCTAACACAACATTTTTACTCATATTTTTTACTCAAGAATATGATCACACAGATACAGATGTTTGTTTGAGAAAGGATGGTATGAAATTGAAATATCTATAAATATTTTGTTTGCATGCCATTGACTTTCATTTCCTCAAAATGATGTAAACCTTATTTTTCCTTTAAGTTTGAATACATGGACACTCCTAACACACAGTGTGAGTTGTTTTAGTCTTCTATTAATACCGGATATTGAAGCAATTAATATGGTCGTCTATGTGTTCTTGTTGCTACTGCAGGTGCTTTAATCTTGGAAAAAGGACACTTCCTTTGCAAAATATTTAGCAGCTGTTTGTAATTATGTCAGCAAAGGTTATTGAAGTAGAGGTCAAATTGTTCTCCTTGAGTCAAAATCAAGTTAATTTTTGATGAATAATCAAATCTATGGCATTTCATCAAATACAGTTCGTTGAGACCTTCACAGAGAGGTATACTATGGTTGAGTTGCTGTGCATAAATCTCTTATTAAACCTAAAAATTCATGTTTGTGGGTAAAGTGGTGTAAAGAACACAAGCAGTGCATGTGTGGCGCATGGCAAAACAACCCTCCAGGCCTGAGTGCTGGTTTTCTGCTGGCTCTGTTATGGTGTGGGGTGAATTTTCCTGCCATGGTTTCCTCCACTCCACTCAAACCCTTAGAGGTCAAAGTAAATGTCAATGTAAATGCAAATAAATACAAAGCCATTCTGAGTGATCACCTTCATCCTATGGTGAAGCATTTCTATCCTGATGGGAGTGGTCTCTTCCAGGGTGACAATGCCCCCATCTGTGGGGTAGTCACTAAATGGTTTGATGAGCATAAAAATAATGTAAATTATATGGGATGGCCATCTCAGTCACCAGATCTCAACCCAATTGAACACTTATGGGAGATTCTGGAGCGGCACCCGAGACAGCGTTTTCCATCACCATCAACAAAACACCAAATGACGGAATTTCTCGTGGAAGAATGTTGTTGCATCCCTCCAATACAGTTCCAGACATTTGTAGAATCTATACCAAGGTGCAATGAAGCGGTTCTGGTGACTTGTGGTGGCCCAACACCCTATTAAGACTTTATGGTGGTGTTTCCTTTATTTGGCCAGTTACCTGTATATCACATATTTTACAGAAAAATTACAGCTCAAAGGATTTCACAATCAGGCTGGTAAATGTCATGCAGAACACCATACGTAAATATAAGCTTTATAAAAGGTCTACAAAGAGTACAGTCGTTATTGAGAACAAATAACGGTTAAAAAGCCAATACAAATGGTTAGCACTAAGTATAAATTAATGAAAGCGTTTGATTTTACATTCAATTTGTTACAAGTGGACATGACCGGACTTGCCCAGGCATTACACTATAGGTAGTCGCAGTTATTGTCGCCACGTGCTGTGTGTTCCCGTGTTTACCACCTGCCTCTGCGCGACTCTGGGATACATTTGGAATTTGGACTTATTTTTGCAGGCGGGTCCTTTTCTGCACGGATTGGTTTACCTGGGTGCTCAATAGAGTATTGCTTTCCGCTCTTGGAAGTCCACGGTGAGAACAACACCTAAGAATGACACTCGAGTGTCACTGTAACGCGTCAGAAAAGTGCTTCAATGAGACATCGCATTGATATTCGTTTCTATCTGCGGATATGCGATGCACATACTGTAACATCTTTTAACAAATGCATCGTTAGTGTCTACTATGGGGTGGAATATTAACATCTTTATGAGCTAGTTCAGAATCTGTACACGCAAGTGTCGCGCTTAATATGAGAAACATATTAGGGCACCGCAGGCGAATATAGCACTTACACTGTGATTAGTCACAAAGGCTGGAAACGTTCCCAAAACTGTCTCACAGTTGGCTTCAGTCTATAAACACATTCTAGACTGTATTGTATGACATGTACAAATTTAATCGCGGAGAGTTTATTCTGTCACAGCTTGTAATGCCACCATGCGTCTCAATACTCACGACCGTGCCTTTGAACTTCCAATGTGACAAATAACCACAGACAAAAAAATGCGCGAGGCGTTGCGTCAAACCTTGACATCTACCGCCACCTTGTGGACAAAAGCTGGCCATTGCGCAGGTATGCTATATTCGTTTTTTTCTTGATAGCTGTATTTTAATTTATCACTGAAAGAATTTAAAGAACGAGGGTGGAATAATTTACGATGGATGATAAGTTAGGTATTCGTTCCAATAGTATAAAGAATGACTTTCCAAGTAAATCAAAGGTTGAGGATTGCGTGGAATGCATACAATATTAACATTCAATGTTGAACATTGACAATTGTCATAGTTGACCATGTAAAAATAAATTAATTACCCATTCTTTTAAAAGGGTACTTTTCCCCGAATGTATAAGTTAATGTGGAGGAACTGAAAAAAAAGTTAAGCTGAAACATATACAGATTATTATAAAGATGTGAAATGCATGGGAATTAAGAACAATAGATATATGGTTTGACATAATTCAGGAACTGTAGAGGGAATGTACAAAAGTGTGTCTTCAAAAAGACAGCTTGGTTTTTCCAAGATTTTCCATTTATTGCAAGAATCAAAGTGTGGGTATCCCTAAGCTAGTTAACATTACAAAATACATCTTTAAACATTTAATTTTCATGCAAGTCGTGACAGCTGCCCAGGACGGCTTGTTAAGACTTGCTTCTCTTATAGGTCAGGGTAGTCTTTTTATACTGTTGCTGATACAACTTCCACCATCACCAATAAGGCTGAAGATCCCCTCCACTCCACCAGAGGGCGCTCTCAGTTCAGGCACAACAGGAATCAACAGAGTGGCCTCTGACAGAAAACCAGCCTCTCTCTCCCAGTCAGTCCCAGCTGATATTAAAGCTCATATTCTTTCCCATTAGATCCATTCCAAGTCCTGGCCTGGCTGGCCCCATTCAGATATGACTAAGGTGTCATGAGTTTCACCGACAAGTAAAAGACATCTAAACATTTTAAACACATCTGCCCTAAAGGATTGGACTGACCCCTTTCATTGCTCTGCACAGCTAACCCAAGCCATGGACTGCAGGACAGGCAAGTGGACTGCGAGGCCAGGGCAGGTGTCCAATCAGAGTTACTGCTGCCCAAGGAGGCGGGGCCTCACTGATCACAGATATGACTGGATCGGATGGTCCTTCAGCTCCGCTCAGCTCCCAGGTCAACAAGACCAGGATGGCAAGCTCAGAACAGACAGAAACAGCCTTCTCAAAAACACTTAAAAGCCCAGTGAATGAGATAAAGATATTCAGGACGAAAAGCGAAAATAAACCACACCAGCAAACGATGCATGTCACTTCACACGTCGTGGGGGTGTCCACGTTCAAGAGGAATCGTGAAGATGCTGGGATCTAGGTGTAGTGCGTGATGACAATACAGAGGCTCTAAAACTGGGATGATAGAATGTGGTCCTCCATTATTTGGGGGGTTTGGGTATGGGGGGGTCAGCCCACCTTAAAGTTAATTAACATCTCTCTTCCAAAGTCATTGCTACATCATGTGTTTGCTTGGAACTTAAAGACACTGGCTGTGTATTAACTTAACAGCCCCTCTAGGTTATGGGGACTGCCCTTTACCCATAAGAAAGGGACTAAAGACTAATATTTAAGCCTGACTGTTCTTTTTTAGTTACATATTTTGTGTGCACATGTCGGACTCTTATGCCACAAATATGCGGGGTGGAGGGGCACATAAAAAAAATTATAGTGATATGATCTAGGTAAAAAAAAAAAAGGGATTGTGATTATCCAGTCAATGCTGGCTGATTTAAAGCAGGGCATCTGAACATTGGACCCAGGCTATGATTGGGGTGCTGAAGAGAGCGAAGCAGTGTGGGTAGCTTCAGTTATCCAGGGGCCCAGGTAGATCAGGTTCTTATGACACCCTAGGCCAGGCCACAGTGTCTGCAGGTATTTTCTCCAACCACGCACTACACCAGCTGATTTCACTAATTAGTGTAGTAAGTTGTAGTCTCAAACTAATGTAGTGCGTGGTTGGAGCAAATACCTGCAGACACTGTGGCCCTTGAGGCCTGGAATTGAATAGCCCTGGCCTAGGCCCATGGCCCTGCACAAGCAGGCAAATCAACTGCTTTCCGAAGGGCTTCATTAGTTGAAGATTGAAAGGCCGCGAAGGAAACGCAGGACCTTGCAGACGTTTGCTGAACACGATGCTGCATTCATCTAATTGATCTCATTCTTAAACTCGGTCAAGCTGCCAGATGCATGGGTAGGGTTCAACTCTCCATTCACCTTGTTTTCTAGACTGTGATGGGGGCTGATCACCTTGGAGAACTACGAGGTGACAGAAAAAAGGTGCACCCCCAGGTATTTGTGGGGCTGACTGACACAAGGCCTGTACACCTGGAGACAACGGGACGTGCTGTGCAGAAGAACTGTCCAAGGGGCCGATGACGTGATCGAAATGTGTATCACTGAATCCTACAGACCTACCAGATTCTCAGCTCCATATTCTTAACACTGAACTGTCTCCTCGCTGTTGAAGCCAAAACAATCAAAGTTGATGCATCTTATAAATATTCGTGAGGGTGGTCAAGTACAATACCATGGCAACGGATGTTCTGTCTTTGGGCACGCCTTGTCATGGGTATTCATAAACTGTAATATAGCACCGGAAACTCCTGTTACCAACAGAAACGTCTGCTGTACTTAGGAAGTAGAGAGGACGGGAGCTGACCATCTGGTTAGTCAATAGAATCTGTGTGAGTGCCTACTGATTATGAAGCCATTACCAAACCAGACAGATCCCCCCCCCAGGGACCCGAGCCTGCTGTCTCTGCTGATCGTTACCCATGACCCCTCGGTATCGGACGCCGACTGGGAACGAGACGGGGGCATCCGCTCTTCACAAGCTGAGAATGTGAGTCTTTAAAAAAATGACTTATTCTTATTGGTGTGTACAGGGGGGAAGCAAAGGAAACGTAGAAAAATAAAATAACAATGCAGTTTAATAGCACTCTTAGGTAACAGGGTCAGCGTGCTGCAGATCCAAACTCTGCTCCTGAATTTGCCTCGGGAAGCCTGAGGATCGAGGCCTCTGGTCCAGGGTTTCGCAGTCAGTCCGCCCGTGATTGCTGCTCTCCCGTCAGGGACAGGCCAACCCCAGTCGCCCTAGATTCAGGGGGGGCCTCCGGTTCTCCTCTCAAAAGCTCACCGCACGATTACTTCATTGAAGTCAGTATTTTAACAGGAGGCCCAGAGACCTGTGATCATCCAGATCTTCTGCACAACCTGCAGGAGCTCATTGGCCAATGAGGTCTGGTCTGGTCTCCCCTCATTGGACGGTAGTACTTCGCCTCACTCGGCCAGTTTAAACACTTTTGACACCCGAGTGGGTGATTCAACACTTATGAAGAGCAACGGCTTAAATTCCGACTCCCATCAAAACCCTTTTTTTTTTTTTTTTTGGAAAACTACAACACCACTCCCACACTTAGAACTCCTCATCGTTTGCCCTCCCCTCTCCTTGGTGCCCATCAACTCAGTAGCCCCTCCCACTACCCACCCACCCCCACCCCCATCACACAGAAACTGGGACCCTGACCACAGGCTATTGGTTAAGACATGTGAGTGACAGCCTGTAGCCACTTCCTTTACTCCTTGCTCTCGCTTCATTTTGTTTTGGGTTTGGCGCCACCGGGGGTGGGGTCAGGGGTGGAGCTGGCACCTTGGAACAGCCTGCGAATTCTGTGGTAGAAGAGAAATACACGAAGAAGAATGAATCAGACAGCATGAGTTTCTGTGAGCTCATTTAAAGTGCAAAACGAAATATGTCAAATCTAGATGCAAAAATATTAGACTGCATAATCAGCCATGTTATAATAAAATAATAACTTTGTACTGTACATTTCAAAAAAAGATAATGTAAATGTCAGATTGCAGACTCGTTTAAATAGTATGCCAACAGGGGGCGCCATACTCACATATCTTTGATGTTGTCGACACGAGCCTTGCCTTTTGCCAAAAAGCCATCTATCTGCACCTGTCACACAAGCAGAGGTCTTACTGAGCTGCACTCATTGGAAACACTGGCCCATCAGAGCAATGAGCAGCACAGATCCAGCTTAAATTACATCGTAAGGCAGTGGAAGTGGGAGTAAAAATACTTGATACCTACTTTGATAAAGACAAACTTACTGAAAATAGCCTCTTTGGTTATGTGCTCATCGCAGAAATGTGCTTTTCATTTCACACACTTTCATATCCAAGTAGTAGTTTGTTGGCATTCCAAAGGCATTTAGCTAACAACAAAAAACTGTCAACATTGCCTTATTGTTGTGGCTAATAATGACATCAGGCCCCTACAGTGTCACAGCAATTGTGTTAGCTGGGTAGTGATAGCCCACAGAGGGTTATGTGAACCCATAATCCTTAGCTCACTTTCTCAGCCAGGACTCTAGTGTGTCCAGCCAGGATGATACTGTGCTACCTGAACTGGCGTTAAAAGGAAACATATTAAGCCGAGCGGATGGGCACTATGCCATGGCATAATAGGGGCTAAGTGGTGCTAACCCAGTAAGGGTGGGCACACGTGTGATGGCACCGCCAAAGCAACAGGACAGACAAACTGAGGGTGAACCCGGGGAATTAGGTTTCACTTCCCTACATCATGGCTACCCTCTCTCCCCTGTCACATGACTGCACTGTCCAATCACCTTTCTCTGAATACACTGACAGTGTCTCCAAGAGTCACTGCTGTAGTTGTTACTCAGTTTTGCTACATTAACAAGGAGGGGCCTGAAAAGGTATTACATTAACACATCAGGTATCTTACAGTCAGGAACAAGGTTTGATCGTATAGGAATTTAGTGGGATTTCCAGATGTAACCTCAAAGCCTGAGGAACAAGTATGCTTGTTTCTGATTTGTTTCAGATTTTCTCCCATTTTTCTCCCAATTTAGCAGCCAATTACACCCTCTCTTTTTCATGTCAATCCCCACCTCGTATTGTGAATTTGCTGCCGTAGCCCTGTGACCGGCAGTGACAAAGGCAAAGTATCATCTCCTCCAAGACGGCACTCGCCAAGCCATCAACCGTAACTCTGGTACTCCAGAGCCACTCCTATATGCAGTGAACTCATGTCGGCTAAATATAACCACCCGGGAGACCTTACCAATTGCATTCTGGTAAAATTAAGAAACAGGTGTTCAGAGACACCATTATGGTCGGCTACCTCAACACCCAGAAAGTTCAGAGCAAGGACCCCGGCAAGAGTCTCTTACCTGGTATTGTTTGTAGAACAGCGGGAGGGAGAACAGAGAGATCACAGCTGGTGGAAAGGGGGAAGAAAAGAAGGAGAAGCAAACTTAGTCTGCTACAATTAAAGAGTAAACGGAGCTGATAAAAGCACTGGATGCATTGCTGGTAACATTAACACGCTCATCTTACCAGGAGAGAAGCGTCTTTGGCTATTGCATTATCATTGTTGTTGAGATCTAAATATAATGCCATGTATGATGTGTATTAGGGGTGTGCAGGGACGTATCTGTATCTGTTCAACCAGCAAAATCACCTGTGTCTGTACCTGTATTCAGATATAAAAAGGGATAAACTGGAAGTTGTATAAAAATGAAAGGAAATGGAGAGAGAAGGAGAAGCCCCGGACAGCTCTTGCCCCATACGTGTCAGAGGTGACAAAGACCAACCGGCTGGTTTCTGGTTTGTACGAAATGAGAGGAGAGAGCAAGGATATCATAAATCGAGAGAGGAGTGAGAATAACGTGCACCTGTCCGTAGAGGAGGGAGGGAGAAGTGACCGCTCTATCAGCTCGCAAAGCAGCCACAGCTACAGCTATGTGCAGCAGCTAGCATATGCTCTCTGGCCCTTGCCTTCCTTGTTCCCCACATTCTCTCTCTCCCGTTGGGAGGGCGAGAGCCAGAGAGCTGGGCCCAGCTCCGGTATATGCTAGCCAGCCGCACGTATCTATGGCTGTGGCTGCCAGGTGCTTCTCACTGCCAGGTGCTTCTCACTCTCTCCACTGGAGTGAGCAGAGATCTTGAGAGAGAAGAGAGGGAGAAGCGGCCCCTTTTTTTGTGCTTTGGATCCAAAGTGACAGACATCTGGGCCCAGTCACCCTAGCTTGTAGGATGAAGTCGTGCTTGTGCTACTGCAGCGGAGAGTGTGTGAGTGTGTGTTTTACCATCGTGTGTGGCTGGCTGTATTCGAGTCTCGCCCACCCTGCTCCCACATTTATGTTTGTACTGGATGACTTAGGAGAAGAGTGGGAGAGAATCCTGTCCCAAATTTCTCTCTCTCTCTGTGGCTGTGTAGCCTATGTGTGTGTGTGTGTGTGTGTGTGTGGCACCAGCCACTCTTGTCAGTGAAAGTTCAGTGGAAAGAACAGTTAAGTTATTTTCTATAGGCCTAATATCTGTATACAATGAATTGCCTTTGCATTTCGGAATAGGGTATTTGGGTTCGATACATCTCTAATATGTATCAATACAACTTGATGCTGTGAGTGGACTAAATAGGAACTCTGCGGTAAAAGGAATGGAGAGAATGTAATTTCTTCTATGTGCACAGACATGGTGTGAGCATTATGGTAGTGGAAACTGAAGTATGAACAGAATAGTTGTGAGTGTAATAACAGTGGGGACAAGAGTGGTGTTGGTGCAAAAGCCTCTGTGAACAGAAGTGGTGTGAGTTTGGGGTCAGTGTGAACAGAAGTGGTGTGAGTGTGAAATCAGTGGGAACAAAAACAGAGGGGTTGTGATGTCACTGTGATCAGAAGCAGAGATGGTGATGTCAGTATGAACAGAAGAAGAGTGATTGTGATGTCATTGTGAAGAGGAAGCAGAAAAGGTTTAGGGGCCAGGTCTCACCAATGATCATCAGAGTAAGGCCATTGAAGAGGTCTCCCAAGAAGGTCAGCAGGTACACCAGAAACAGGGCCTGACAGCACACCAAAAACACAAACAATGAGAATAACACTGGCAGACAGACCCAAGAACACATCACTCATTCTCAAACCTCATGCCTGAACCCATCAAATCTCCTCTCACGATAATCCTAAAATGCTACCCAAGGCCTCTGGTTTCATACGGCTCTTATAATAGCTAGCTAGCTTGGTGGCATAGAAGCCTGTCATGTTAAATAGTCACTGGCAGAGCACCCCCCCCCACCCCCTCGGGTTACAGTGCAGGGAGTGCACACATGCCACACTCCTCATCGCTTCGATGTGGGACCCGCCTCAGCGAAACAAACTAAAGAACTAAAGAAGGTCACATGTGTCTCATGTCACATACCTCCAAGGTCAGGGTTGAACGTGCTGCATGTACTTTCTGAAAAGTCAGAATACGCTTGTGCTTGTTCACCATCCAATGTACCGGGGCTTACATTTCCCCTGGTTTTATGCACATGGACAGTGCATTGCTGTCACATGGCCCTGAGGTGAATTAGTTACATATGGCGGGGGCGAGTCGTTCTCGTTCTGTAGACCTGGAGTTGTACCGCAATGTGCTGTGACAGCATTCTGCATCCAATGCGGCTGGAATGACTTAGCGCCCGCCTGTGCCAATAATTATATGTGGAGAAATTTCATTCATGTTGTACATCGAAAGTGCATAGTAAACCACAGAGTGACAGAGAGGGACAGATAGAGAGCGATAAATTGGAAATATTGAATAGAGAGCGAGAGGGAGAGAGAGAGGCAGATGATGGGAGGGATGATAACAGACACGGGGGGGTGAGGGAAGAGGGATGAAAGGTATGAGGGGGGAAATTGACCAAGCAGAAGAGGAGAGATGAGATTCCCCCAGTGATTATATGCTGTATGATTATGGCAATTATCTTTACAGCAGTCAGTCTTGTGCGGGGCAGCTGTCAGTGAAAAGCCTTGGTCTGATTATTGGGCTCACGTGGCAGGCAGGGTGATGTGGTCAGTCAGGGCCCAGAAACTAGGTTAATGAACCCAAAGAGGAGAGGAAGAGGAGGGGAGAACGAAGGGCCGACGCATGCACATATGCAAATACAGAGCAGGGAGAGGGGAGAGAGGAGAGGGGGAGAGAGGAGAGAGAGAGAGAGAGGGAGAGGGAGAGGGAGAGGGAGAGAGAGAGAGGGAGAGAGAGAGGAGAGAGAGAGGAGAGAGAGAGAGAGGAGAGAGAGAGCGAGAGAGGGAGAGAGAGAGAGAGAGGAGAGAGAGAGAGAGAGAGGGGAGACAGAGAACAAGAGAGAGAGAGAGAGAGTTCCAGGCACTTGTAAAATCTATTCCAAGGCACATTGAAGCTGTTCTTGTGGTGGCCCAACACCCTATTAAGACACGTTATGTTCGTGTTTCCTGTATTTTGGCAGTTACTTGTATGTATGTTTGTGGTCTATATTGTGATTACTCTTGTAGTGAAACGGTCTGCTTTGATTTGTCTTGATTTGTCTTGATTTGTCTTGATTTGATTTGTCTTGTCAGTAAAGTATAATTGAACTGAATCGGGTAAAAATACGGATAGATACGAAAGAGAAAGAGAAAGAGAGAAAGAGGAGGGGTGTTGTTTTTGGAATCCGCAATGGCGACTGCAGAACAGAGGCCTGGATGGCTTTGTTGAGCTTGATCATAGTCTGAATGCAGATTTGAGTTAGTGTTTGCTGCTGCACCTTGATAGAGTCAATCAGGCTGCCGACGAATAAGAGCCACTTCAACTCAGCGATGGCGGAGGTGGTCATGACGATAAGGTGCTCCATGTAGGTCCCTGCCTGCTCTCCCGTGAGGGTGATGTCAAGGTCCAGGTACGACCTGGCGGGACAGAGAGAGACCAGGACTGAGAGACAGGCGCACACCTGCACATGCACACACATACACACGCTCACATATACACATACACACACCTGCACACACACACACGCTCACATATACACATACACACACCTGCAGACACACACACACACATACACACACACAGATACACACACACACACAACACACACACACACACACACAAACACACATTAACACACACATACACACACACACACACACACACACACACATTAACATACACACACACACACACACACACCCACAACACACCACACACACACACACATTAACATACACCTGCACACACACATACACATATACACTCACCCATACAACACACCTGAGTACACACACACACACACACACACACACACACACACATTAACATACACCTGCACACACACATACACACATTAACATACACACATAGACCCCCACACACACACACACACACACACATTAACATACACCTGCACACAAACACACACACACACACACACAACACACCTGCACACATACACACACAAACACACACACACCTGCACACACAGTGGAGTCCATATTATAATTAATATAAGCTTTAATACACTTGAGACAATCTGTAAAGCATCCAAGTGTTGGTTTTTACCTTTGACCTAGTGGAGTTAGGCATCTTAAAGCATGCATTGGGAAATATGACCTTATTTACTAGTTCTCTTTCCACATGTGGAGACAAGGATCTCTGTTGAGATATTCAAGTGATTAAAATCATTATTCTTAGTTAAATTCCACTGAGGATGGCTAGTGAAGAGGGATCATTACTACAATTACTGTAATACTAATGTGATGGTTTACAGGTGTGTTTTTTGCTGTAAGAAATACCATTAATAATGTAAGTGGAAAGGTGTGCAGTATTTGCCCTTACGTTTTACTAACATTTGAAGAAATAGAGGTGAGTGTAAGATTTTTTAGCCATACCGTTGGATAAGGTGGTACAGAACAGGAAATGTGCTGCTATGTCCTTGAAAAATAAACAAATAAATACGTAAAATATAAGATGTATTTGCCCCTTCTGTGTCCTGAAATTTGAAAGTACACTCTCAGAAAAAAGGTACCATGTTGTACCTATTAAGGTACAAATGCTTGTCACTATAGCAGTACCCCTTTAGGGTTCTGAATTGTACCTTCAGAAGAACACAATTGTACCCGAGAAAAGAATGTTGCTTGTGGTACAAGCCTCATTTTCATTCCAATATCGTTGCTGGTGTGAATAAGGATTCATTACCCGACCCGGGTACATACTGTATCTGTACCTTTCCTCAAATTGTACCCTTTTCACTGGGAAAAGGTACAAATCTGTATCAGTAGGATCTTATGTGTACCTTTGAAGGTACAATGAACACATTTGTAGGATGAGGAACAAAGGTGTACCCTAATTGTGCCTTTATTTTTAGAGCGCACTGAGGAAACGGGTGAGTGTATGTCTGCGCTGGCACAGAGGGCTCACTCACTGGAAGGGGTGCTTCCCGTTAGACCACTGCATCATATCCATTATCTTGTAGTAGAGCCGCACGCCGACGGTGAAGCACATGACCACCAGGGACAGGGTGGACACCACGGTGACGATGTTGAGCTGGAACAGGGACAGCAGGCCCACCACCAGCCCGGTGAACACCACCCCTGTTCGCTCCGTGTCCCGCCAGTATATCAGGTCCATCACTGCGGCGGGGGGAGAGGAGAGAGGAAGGGAGGAGAAATGGAGGGAGGAGACATGGGGAGATAGGGAAGGAGAAGAAGTGGAGTATTGGAGGAGAAGTGGAGAGGTGGGGAGAGAAGGAGGGAGGAGGAGTAGAGAGGTTGGGTGGTAGGGAAGAAAGGGAGAAAGAAATGAATGAGAGCAGGGGGAGGAAGAGAAAAAAGAGAAAGAATGGGAGATGAGGCAAAGGAACCAGGAGGAGAAACAGAATGGGAAAGAGAACATGTGGAGGAGAAGAGAGAGGGATGAAAGAAGACAAACAGAGGGAGAGACAAGATCAATTTAGTCATTTAATAACCAGAAGTCGGAAAACATTGCAGACAGGAGAGACAGGAATGGAGGGGGAGGCAGAGAGAATCCAGTTGGCCCACCCGGGGCGTAGAGACAGAGAGCGGAGGACTGGGGGAGTTGGAGGGGGGGGCTGGAAGGCTCCCAGTCCTCACACTTCTGAACAGGCAGCGATGAGGCCAGCCTTCCTGCCTCAGCAGGCCTTCGGGGCCCATCTGCATTTTAACCTGAACTCTGGAGCAGCAGCAGACAGCTGAGTGCTTGTGTCTCCAAGAGCAAGGAGAGGAGCAGCTGGAGGAATTCAGCTTGAGCTAAATATAGCATCCTACGGGGGGCTCTGAGGGGCTCTGGGAGAAGGGGGAGACCCAGAAATTGAATGTTGCCACTAAAAGCACCTGTTTCCAGTCCTCAATCATGCCCCCCCTCCTACTCCCCGTCTCACCCCCACCCCCATCATTCCACAGGATGATCTTCTCCCAGCACAGGCCTGACAGCCTGCCTCCAGGGGGGCTTCTGGAGCGGTGCATTCTATATCTGACAGCACTGACTATTCCACCCTGCCCGACAATTTATTTTCTATGTCAGTGTTCTTTACATTCTAGTGCTGAATAAGTCATGTGGACAGCAACAACTTGGGCAATGACATTAACAGTCTCTATGTTTTTAAAGGGACAGTGGTCTCGATATGATAGAGAGCAGAGGTTGAAATCGAATGCAAATGTCTTCTCTGACGTCAACGCTCAGTACCCCGATTTCATGACACGCAACTGGGTGCTGGGCCTGGAAACCCCCCTCGGCTGCTACGCAATCCCACACTGCTTCCAGCCAATCGGCACGCCGCCCTGGACACTAT